>JAOXJP010034627.1:0-10290 GCA_025762735.1 Platanus orientalis | reverse complement strand
CCTCACAGGAGGATGCAAGTTATAGAAAATGGAAGACTGAGAATTCCACTATTATGGGATGGAAGACTGAGAATACCACTATTATGGGATGGCTCCTCAATTTAATGATACCAGAGATCAGCGAACACTTCTTGTTTTTAGAGACAACACATTACATTTGGGAAGCATTGGTCAAATAGTATTTAGAGATGGGACATAAAGCCAATGTATTTGAATTGTGGCACAAAATTGCTCACTTCAAACAAGGTGATCAACCACTTACACTTTACTATTCCTCTCTGCGGAAGATGTATGATGAATTAATTAGATCACTACACTACATATCGTCCTACCTGCATGAAAGATACCATAGAATATCAAAAGCATGTTGAGAATATACAAATCTTTGAATTTCTAGTCGGGCTAAATCTAGAATATGAATAGGTGAGAGTCCTCATTCTTGGAAAAGACACCTTGCCCTCCTTAGATGAAGTATATGTGTATGTTCACAGAGAAGAGCTTCATTAAGGAGTAATGAGCATATCTTCTACCTTTGAGAAGTCAGGCTTGATTTCTTCCTCCACTAGGGTTGGCTATGGGGGATATGCAAGACGGGGTTATAGTGGACGACATAGCCTTACTTTTGATGATCGAAATCGCATTAAGTGTGAGTAATGTGGTCAGTCCAAGCATACTAAGGACTAGTGTTGGGATCTACATGGCCGACCACAATATTTACCTTATTGTTCTTCACATGAGGGATCTAGTGATGGCAGAGGTGGAAGTCATTTTGGCAATAATAGACTGAATGCCCACTCAGTAACTTCCACTTCCACAGAGAAGCCTACCACGGTTCTAACTCCTAGAACCACATGTACTCCAAATGAAAGTTTATCTAAAGATGAAATTGAAGCCTTTAGACACTTTATCTCATAGTTTGAGCATTCTTATAGTTCCCCACATGAGGAAGACTATTGGATCGGGGCATGAGAAGATGTTAGGTTTTCGTATTGTCAATGTCCATGCTTAAAACAATGTGTGTACATATAGTGGTCAGGTTTTATAGGACTTTATGTCGTTAATTAAATACTCTTGTAAGTCCAAGAAGAGTGTCCGGGAAAGCACCAAGAAGATAGACTCAAAGCCAGAATGACCAAGCCAAAGAGACTCAAGCGTTGTTGAACAATTCCTAAGTCTCAAGTGCTAGCTACCTCAAGGAAGCCAACATCCATAATTGGAGGGTAAAATCATATAATGTGTAAGTGGTAATGGGGTGTTTATTTGCTACTTAGGTTTATTTGCTAAAAAATAAGAGTGGTATGTATGAAGCATTTAATTCTTTCCATAAAATGGTTACTACACAATTTAACACCAATCTAAAAACTTTGCGATCTAACAACAATTGATAATACCTTTCTCGCAAATTCTCTACTTATCTTGATACCTCAGGCATTCTACACCAAACTACCCATCTAGGAACTCTTGAACAAAATGGGATAGTAGAGAGAAAAAACTGACATCTCTTGGAAGTTGCATAGGCCCTTATGTTTACTATGAATATACCGAGGACCTTCTGCCCTAAAGCTGTCCAAACTGCAGCTTATCTCATTAACAGGATGTTGTCATGTATCCTATCAAATACATCTCTACATGATGTCCTATTTCCTGACATACATGTGTTTGCCTTGCCACCTAAAACCTTTGGATGTATTTGTTATGTACATGTTGTAAGCACCCAATTTTGGCGCAACTCCCAGTTCTGGTGCTTCTCTTCAGGTCAGCAGACGGGCAGAGCAATACCCAACCCCTTTTTGTAATCTAGCCAACCTCAACTGATCAAAGCCAACCCCTATCAACTCCCCTCTTTATTTGAGCCATTTGTCAATTTTATTTTTTATAAATATGCTACACCCAATTTGTCTGTCCCCCCGTGTCCCCGCATCATAAGTTGACACGGGATGGTATTTTATTTATTAATATTTTTTTCTCTCTTTTCTATTTTATTTATTTATTTATTTTTCTTTTTTCTCTTTCTTTTTCTTTCCTTTTTTTTCTTTTTTCTTTTTCCTTTTTTTCTTTTCTTTCTTTCTTTCTCCTTTTTTCTCTTTTTCTCTTTTCTTTTTTCTTTTTCCTTTTCGGTTTTCTCTTTGGCCGACCCCAGCCCGTGCACAGGGGAGAAGAGGTAAAACTCTCCATCTCACCTCTCCTCTCTCTCCCCGATCTCTCCCTTCACCCCTCTCGCTAGCCTCCTCTCCGGCGGCCGGAAGATCCATCTCCCCCTCTCGGTTTCTCACTCTCCTCTCTGATTCCCACTCCCTCTCTCCCGTCTTTTCTCTCTCTCTCTCTCCTTCCCTCCCTGCTTTCTTTCCTTTCTTGTGAAAATCTCAAAAATCCCAAACCTGAACCCACTTCTCTCCTCACGAGCGAGCTACCCAAGCCCCCTTTTTTCGCCGAAGCCCCTACAAATGCTACCCCTCTTTCTAACTTTTCCCCTGGTGTTGCAACAGTCAAGGCAGGTCCAGGTTGTGTGGATGGAGACCACACATCTCTAGTCCTGGGTGATGGAGACAGCACTCCTTAGCAAGCTACTTGACCGGTTCTTGAAGACCACCCCCAGCTGGAATCTAGGAGGATGGAAGGTTTTCTCTATAAAAATCCATGTAAATCGTGCATAAAAAGGGGAGATTGAACTAGGACCCTCGAGAGAGGAGGGGAGGTGTGGCGCCCTGATCATCTTGGCTTCTCCCTTCACCTGATCCCCTTTTCTCTCTCACCTGAACCTGCACGGCACCTTGTGCCCACTGGCGCTCCGGCTAGCAACCCAAACCCCCTTCTCTCTCTAATTTCTCCTCTGCACAGCACCCTGTGCTTGCCGACACTCTGGCCAGCGACCCAGCCCCAGCTCTACCTTCTTTTTTTCTCTCTTTATTCTTCTCCCTCTCTTTCCCTCTCTACAAACGTCCAGCCCTATCTCTATCACCCCCTCTATCTCTCCCATTTTCACAATCAGCCCCCAACCCTCTCCATTCTTCTCTCTCAACTCTCTCTTTTGCTGGGGACGTGCGCAGGGGGGAGGACCCCTACACCTTGAAAGAAAAATTACATGAGAAACCCCCTAGTGGCTCTTCTACCAGACTCCCCCCATCAGAACTCTCTTTTTACCCTTTCAAATCCTCTCCTTTTTCTTAATAACGGCCAGAACAACCTTGCTTACTAATTTCCAAATCTTACCCTCTTTGGGTTTTGCTTTACCCTACTGTTGTGAAGTGAAGAAAAGGATCGTGTTCAACGTGTGCTATAACCAAGGGACTAGCTAGTCTCTTCCAGGTGCCATGGTTAAGTTTACTCAGTCTTTATCTATCATTTTCTTTCTTACTCTTTCCTTGATTTTGTTTTTATAAATATTTGAATCATGCCTAATTTTTTAGATTTTGATCTACTCTAACTTTGG
Organism: Platanus orientalis; assembly: GCA_025762735.1. Taxonomy (NCBI): domain Eukaryota; kingdom Viridiplantae; phylum Streptophyta; class Magnoliopsida; order Proteales; family Platanaceae; genus Platanus; species Platanus orientalis. The sequence goes on along the minus strand of JAOXJP010034627.1, from coordinate 6,860 downwards.
ATGACTTTTATTTTAGAAGCTTAGGTTTTATTTGTTTATAATCATTCATTTTCATTTTTTTCTTTTCTTTTTTGTTCTACAATGTTTGTGTTTTAGAAATTTTTATGGTTTGCATCATCATGCTGCTGTACGCATCTGAGCATACATTGATATTGTGGGGAGATGGCCCAAAAATGGCATTTGATGTTTTTTTATGCTTACCGGGAAAGATTCTTAAGGCTAAACATTTCATGCATTTAGGCTGAGATTCATATGCTTTATTTATTCTTATAATGTGACTGAGGGACTGATTTAGATTGATATACTTGATAGTGTGAATATATGTATAAATGTTTATGGAACCTACTTGTTGCCTTTCCTTAATAATGGAGCTTTCATTTTTTTATGGCAATATTACTAAATGATAGAAGTCCTGATGTGAGATGCATTTCTGTAGATATATATGATGTTTCTATTGGACTATATTAGAGCAAACTGTTCATTTCTTGGATTACCTTGCTATCGGGCATGAAAGCTTGTAGTTTAGATTCTTGTTGGCAGTTAGAGAATGTAATTTCTTATTTTTTTATGCTTCATTCTATTTATTTATTATCATTCTTTTTGGCAGATTTCTTTCCTTTCTTAGGTAATTTCTAAGTGTTTAAAGTGCAGCCTCTTTATTTAATTTATCTCATACCTTATGAACCCCGAATAAGCAAGTGTTTTAGGTTATATGATGACTATCTTCATGCATGGCAGTCCCATTTTGTTACCTGTAGATGAAGCTTTATCATTGATTCATGCTCATTTGATTTCATTAGGCTTATACAAAATCATTCACTTCTTGCTTATGTGAGTTCATAATCAATATTTGATACTTGGATGAACCCTTTCTATCAAGCCGAATCATGTAACTTCATTTTGCATTGAAGACTTTTGTTTTGCTCTATTAAATCCACTCATTTATCTGGTTTCTCATTCTTTAATTGCACGTAATTAAGATTCATTCATCTAAATGGTTAATTGATTGCTTTTTTACAAATCTAAATCCCTCTTGCAAGTAGTTTTCTTTCTCAACTCATTGATTTTTATCTAAGGATCATTGGTCAATATGCCGACCCCATGGTAACTCATATTATTTTCCATCTAGATAATAATTTAATTTATTTGGGACTCATATTTCTTTTTTTATCACTTGTTATATAGTTTCACTCTATTCATTACTTGTATACAAATAAACAAGTTGCTTAAATACTAACCTTTGGTTTTCTTCACATCAAATGTATATATATATATTTCATTGTGATTGACTTTTAATGCCCATTCAGCTTAAAATGTATATATATATCATTTTTGCTTAGGAATCTTATCTAGCATACTAATCTTACGCAGGTTTGCATTTCGGACAGTTCTGATAGTATTGATTCAATTTATTTGTTAAAGAATATGTTTAGGGTGTAGTCTTGATTTGTTGCTGGCATGGGTAAGCAAATTTAGTTACTTGTCACTTGCTACTAACCCCTTATGTCTTATATGGCTATGTGAAAAACAACAAACAAGGTATGTTCTTAACCTTGATTTATTTCAATTCATTTACACCAGATGACTTGTCTAACTAGAAACCATTTTATATGCAAGAAATATTCAGAGACCATAGTTGTAGGGTGGTGGTGCAGTTACTCTAGTCATGAAGCTATGCAAAAGGGTAAATGATTAGTGGCTTTATACTTGATATATAAGGACTTTGGGTTATGTATTATGTCTAAATAACTTAATTCATTTAGTCTAGATTGTATATATATGTGAGTGTGTGATGAATGTAAATGATGGATGGATACGAAGTTGTCGGGTGGACAGTGATGATGTTGTGGGTGTATGGACATATTTGAAGTGTTTTTTGGATATGCAGACTATCAGGTTATTGAAGAAGTGACATGAGGATCACTATTCATCCCCAGGGTGTCCATATTACAGTCGTTATGCTGCCAAAATTTTGGCAAAAATGGCGTGTGGATTCCCTGCCTAATCTCAATAAAATGAGATAAAAGGCAATGGGTGAGATGAATAGATGATAAATCAAGTGGACAATTAGACTATAATGGGTTTAGAGCATGTAACCGCAAAAGTAGATGAGGTGGGGTGCCTAACACCTTCCCCAACTCATAAACGAACAACTTACCTAGGAATCTCTAGGAGTGGACCAGTTTAAGTGTGGAGTCAGACATTTCAAACCCTTTTCAAAACTTAATCTTGTTTTGTTTTCAAAACTGATGTTTAGTCACATCATTAAAAAGACTGGTGGTGACTCCTAATCACGTGGGATATTTCCTGCGATAGACAAGTCTCTTTCCAAAGGGATTTACCCGTCGTGCGAAAATCGAGGCTCACACTCGGGTCATCCCTTATGTGCACGAATACTTGTTCTACAGGCGCATTGAGAGGGGTGTAATTTTGAAACTTACTCAAGGGAAGGTTGATCCATGGCCTGGTCCTGTGAATGTTGCCGCCTTCTCTTGCCCGGGGGCCCCTTTCCTTTTGGGGAGCTTGTTGTTGCTCCCTTTTCCTTTTGTTGTGCTACAAATTAGACCCGGTGTCTAGTTCTCATCTGAAGCACTTGAGACATCTGAAAATGACACTGACTGGGCTGACTTTCGAGCTCGGGAGCTCACAGGGAGTGACGACAGCGATAAGGTTTGAAAAAATCAGAAATTAAGATATTTTGTAAAGATTAACTAAAGATATTTTGCATTTAATGCACTTATCTTTAGCTAATCATTCATGCCCCTTAGATTGAAATCTTGGATTCTTTCTCTCACCCACCACCCTTAGATGCTCCCCTTGAGTTTCAAATCCCTAGAGACCTAATCAACCCCCCTCACTTAGCATCCAACCATTACACCCTTGAAAAGGTTAACAAATAGGATTACCTTAAAACCTTCCACCACACCAATCCATGCCAAACAAGCACAAACCCATCCTCAACATCCACTTCATTGCAACCAAGCTCATCTCCACCCTCCACCTCATTTAACTTAGATTAATCCTAGCCTTCCACCTATTTAGATTTAGATCAAATCCTAGCCCTACACCATATCTAAGATAGAAATCATCCCCACCCTTGATCCCCATCATCCTTATCTCTAATCCAGCCATCCATTCCACCAAATTGGGGCTATAAATAGCCCCAATTTCATGGTGAAGAGGATTGGCAACTACAAACCCTAACCTAAGAGCAAAAGAGGAAGAAAAAGGAGAAAAACACTAGATCTACCCCAACCCTTGGTAAGGTAAGCCTAACCCTTTCTTCTTTTCATGTTCTATACTTCAATCCATGTCAAATAGCAACTATTATGCTATCCAATTTAAATTTGAGCTTTACTCAAAATCGGGTACAAGGTAGAGGTTCAACAACCTCATCTTGCCCTTATTTTCAACCAATTTCCTTGCCAAATTTGGTTTGATTTTTGTGTAAGGCCTTTTGAGCTAAATTTTGACTATGTTGTAATAGACATAGAGAGGTAGTTCTGTATTTAATGTGGTAATTTTTTATGCTATGGAAGGCCTTCAAATGGCTCCCAAACGGATCCCAAAAAAGGGGTCTTTTGAGACCAAGTTTTGGGGAATATTTGCTGATTTTATTGTGAATTTTTCATACATAATCTTAAGCCAAATTTTTTATATGTTGCTCATATATGTACTGCCTGCTATCATACCAAAATGTAGAATTTTTTAACACCCCTAAGGGGTCCAAATGGCTGAAAAAGGATTGTTGGATTTTGGTCCAAGGCCTAACACCTGTTTTTTAAGGGAATTAAAAAATAAGCGTTGGGAAAACTGGCGTATGAAAAACAGGCATCAGACCAAGTATGGGATTATTATATATGGATGGAAAGGTCTCTCTTAGCTTTCTAAATTGACCAACCATACCCAAATCATAATTTTTTGGAGAGAGATAAGATCTCCAGAGTGCGGGCTGTCCAAACCCAACGCCTATTTTTTTAGAAAAAATGCTTTGACAGGGAAAACTGGCATATGAAAAATAGACATCAGACCAAGTATAGGTTTATTATATATAGTTGAAAAGGTCTCTCTCTCAGCTTTCCAAATTGACTAACCACGCCCAAATCATAATTTTCTGGAAAGAGATATGCCCTCTGGAGTGCAGGTTGTTCAAAACTAACGCCTGTTTTTTTTTTTAGAAAATAGGCGTTGATAGAAAACTAACTTTCCAAATTGACCAACCACATCTATATTCGAATTTTCTAGAGAGATATGCCCTCCGGAGTGCGGGCTATCTAAACCCAATGACTGTTTTTTTAGAAAATAGACGTTGATAGAAACCTGACGTATGGAAAATAGGTGTTAGACCAAATATATGATTATTATATATGGTTGAAAATATCTCTCTCTCAGCTTTCCGAATTGACTAATCACGCTTAATTTTGAATTTTATGGAGAGAGATATGCCCTCTAGAGTACAAAGTGTCCAAACCCAAAACCTGATTTTTAATTAGTTAAAATTCAGATGTTGATAAGGAATGTAGACTTTTAAGAAATTCAAGTGTTGGGATTTCGGACCCACCCTAATGAACTCTGACCTTCTTTAAAGCCTATATACAGGCAACTAACATCTTGAGATTCATCCACATGCTTAGGCACCTCTGTGGGCCCTGTTTACAGGCGTTAAGATGAATTTCGTGTGTTAAACCTATGAAAGCCAAATGAAACCCAGCTTCTAACCAATCCATTCTATAGACATACTTTAGGATACCTTCATTATAAATATCTCTTTTAGTTTTCCTAATTATTATAGTATGGTTGATTATACACTTGTAATTTCTAAGTGTATTAGTTACACAAACTTTACCTAGGAGACAACACTTGAGTAGTGGCTACTACGTTAGTGTGACCAGGTCGAGTCAACCTACCCTCTCACTACATTTCAACCCTTCCCGACCTCTTACGGTCTTCACCTTAACTTAGGGTCATGTCGCAGTGCTTCCCGACCCAAAGACCCTAAGATTTGGCCATAGCCCAATTAGGTTCTCAAAACCATGCACATTGGTACAACATAGTCCTGGCCCCCATTTAGCTAACTTATCTACATTTTGCAGTAGCACGGAGTACTTTGTAAGTATACAAACAATCTAAAATGAATCTATCCTACATCACTCTCACAGTCAGACGTACTTAACTACCGAGATTGGCACATACAACAAACGCCTGAACTGTATACAGTTTGATCCCGACAAAACCCTAGGAACATATGAACCACAATATCGAGTATGTAGACAGCTCGAGACTATATCACAGGTCCAACTGTAATGATCACACCACAGGGGTGGTCCAAGACCAATAATTTTACATTTAACAAAGCATAGACTTTAGCATAATTCAAAATATGTATGAATGAGAAAAGCCGCCCTAAAATGGCGGGTATTTCGGGTACCTAACACCTTTCCCAAATGCAACTAAACAAGTAACCCTTAATCTCAGGAACTCAAACCAATACAAAGAGTCAAACCTCTAGACCCTCGGGTCTAGACTTCTCTTCTTCTCTCGAAGATGAGAACCGATGTCCAACTCCATTGGTTAATTTCGAGTTGGTGGTGACTCCAAGAAAAGCCTAACCCTCCTGTAAAAGGTTTAGCAACCTCTCACACATCGGCATTAAGCACTGAAGAGTGGGCCCAGAAACCACGGGCGGGCAGGGGAATCCGAACCCCTCCCGAACATCGATGTCCACACTCTCCAAAACCTATAATACCCTGCCAACCAAACCATCAGCTCAAACAGTACCATTCAAGCCCATCACAAAGCACTCATCAATAGAACCAGTCATAATTCCACCTCTAGTCATCAATCAACATCCTATCTACCATCTTGAGGCTGCTCTTCACACCCTCATGTCTAGCATCAAGCCTTTTGTCACTAAGATTAAGGAATGTTCAACCCCCAATACCTCAGAACATAGGGAGGAAAACTTAGCCCCTCTAAGTCTACTCTCACTCCCCGGCAATGTTAGAGAAGCACTCCAATCAGTAATTGTGAGTGAGGAGTTAGATTTAGGTGAGCTTGGCCCTAACTAGGTTAACATGCCAGAAACATGGGTACCCGAGGAAGCCGCTGAGCAAATCTGACAAGCCAACTCCACTGCAATAGAGAATGAGGACCAGGTAATGAATTGATTGATTGAGAAAAGTGGCCAGGAAGAGCCAACCCTTCTCTACTCCAGTTCAAGTTTTCAAAAACTTTTAGTCTTTTTTTTTCACCCCTTTTGTATAAGAACTACGTAAACTTGATCCCTAATGACTCATGAAATGTCAAAGCATTCAACCAGTGCACCTATAAGGGGTATGTTGGCAACCTGAGACATAGCTTCAGACCTAGTCACTTTTGAAAAAAATCTTTTGCTTTCTTTACCCTTGTAGTCAAAGAACTACGTGCGGCTTGATCTTGACAGACCAATGTTTTCAAAAGCACTAATCCTAAAAGTCAAGTATGTAGGCAACCTGAGAAGTAACTTCAGGCTCAACTGCTTTTCAAAAAATATATATAAATTTGGTCCACCCAGAGACCAAACCTACGCGTGCCTTGATCTTGGCTAAACAAGTCTTCTTAAGCTTGTGATTAATGCAAACATGTAGGCAACTTAAAGCCTGATTCTAAGTCCAATTGCTCTTCTCAGGTATTAAATCCCCTTTTCATGTAAATTCATGCTAAAAGCCTTTCTTTCAAAAACAGGAACAAGAAGAATGCAATGATGATGAAATGATGCCAAAAGAGGTGATCAAGGCCTTTGAGAACCAAGAGAACCGAAATCGTCCATCGGTATATGACCTCTAAAAGATCAATCTTGGGTTAGAAACCATGCTTAGAGT
>JAOXJP010034616.1:0-16674 GCA_025762735.1 Platanus orientalis | reverse complement strand
TTTAAGAGTTAAAAAAATAATATATATATATATATATATATATATATATATATATATACCTTAATTAAGTTAGGGAAAAGTGAGAGAGAGTGAGCAATGGCTGCAAGGGTTTCTTGTGGGGTTTCCTCAAGGTTTTGAGAGTATGAGGAAGAGAGGGTTTACAAAGGGAAAACAGTGTGGGTTTTCGGGTTGCAAAATATCACACTTCTTAGTATGGATTTTCATTTTCGTAGTGGAGAAAGGTTTAATCCTCTCATGTGGACGTAGGCACATCGCCGAACCATGTAAATCTTGGTGTCTCTTATTTTTCTGTGCTTTGATCTAATTTTATTTATTTTTCTTGTTATTTGTATTGGAATATTTGTTGCGAAACACAACAAAGGTGCCTCTCTTTCTTTGCTTTCTTCTTCTTAGTTTAGAGCATGAATATGTTGTGGCAAATTATTTCGTAGCATGAATGAAAGTGTTAGTAGAGACAAATGAGTTTGTGAGCAAAGATGGGTTTTATTTATTCTACTAACTTGTGTCTCGTGACAATGCAAATTTGCCTTTTCTCTTTCATGTACAAAGATAAACAAATAAAAATCGTATTTTACATAAAATAAATTTTAGCAAGTTTTAGTTAGTATATCTCTAGGTTTTTGTCAAAGGATCCACAGTGGTGTACACTGCATGTTACGTTGAATTTGGGGAGGAAGTTTTAATTTTTTGGTAATGTGGCGTGCAGTGAGCACCACCACTACTTGTCGCCATGTTTTACCTGGGTTTTATTATATTTTGGTATGTCTTTTGGTATTACAAATTGATGCATCATGCGTGGTAATGGAAAAAAGAGAAGCAGCCCTAGATTAAACCGAGTTATAACTGATCCATTATTGGTATATTATTTTCTACTTTCTATTTTACTGTTTTTGTGGTAGTTGGACATTAGAATAGTAGGGGCATCCAAAGATCATTGTTTAAAAGTAGATTAATTTGGATTGCCTAAAAATAAGAGAATTTCTATTTTGGATAGACAAGAAAATTGTTGGGTAAACAAAAAGGGGATTTTTCTTTGTAAAACAACATCTAAAATATTTTGAAGAAATTCAAAATTTCAAAATTCTCCACAAGATGTGGGAATTCTTTCTTGGAACATTTTTTGCTGGTGGAATCTTCTTTCCCTATAAAGGTTGATTCTTCTTTTGGTTTCTTCTTCTCTGTGTGTGTGTTGTCTCTCTTAAATCAAGTTGGTTGATAGTAGCCTGTATAAGGTGGCATCAGAAGCAAGGTTGAATGTGTTTCTCTTTTTCTATTAAAAAAAATTACATGGCTCTAAGGATGAGAGGAGGTGGAAGGGGGATATTTGTAACGTATTCACATGCTTCTAATTCATAAGAGAAAATTGAAAGTGAAAACCCTAACCTAGTGGTTAACACAACTTGAGGCTCCAATTCCTAAAGAATTTAAAGTGGATGAGGTATTCAAAGAACCATTTTTAACACCCCACATATAATTCAGTGACCTTTAAATTTAATTTTTACACTTAAATAGAGAATACATAAGTCTTAATATGAATGAAAAATTATGGCTAAATATAGAGCGTTTTATGCCTTTACATCACCTAGTAGAGCGAAAAGGAGAGGAACTGTTAGAGATTGTTTAAAAAAAAAAAACTTCAAAATTTTAGTTGAAGGTTATGAGAACATTAAGAAGTCGTACAGTTCATTGAGCTAATTGTTTCCAATACTTATGGGTTAAAATCGGACATTGTGAACAAAAATTGTGCCCATTTGAAGTTTATAGAACAAAATTGGTCTTGGAATAAAACCCAAGCAATTTGGATCGATCCCAAATTGCAAAAGTTCGGGAAAATGGAGTTAGAACAACCTGGATCAATCTAGAACTTTCTCGGATTGATCCCAAACATCCTGGATTGATCCTAGGCGTCCCTAAACAAATTTGTTTTTAAAATTTTCATGAAATTATGAATGGAATCTTTACCTAATTGGGGTGCGATCCCCATATGACAAAATATAACATTAGTAGAGACTGTTTAGGACCAAAAACATTAGAATTAAGCCAAGGGAGATAAAAGATGGAGAATTGGGAAAGAAGAAGAGATCTCTCTCTCTAGAGAGCAAGGTAAGCTCTAGGAGCTTAGATTTAGCCCAAATTAGGAAGTATTTGTGGATTTGCTATAGTAATTCTCATAGATCTACAACTTTTTTATGATAAAACCTTGTTTGACTTATGAAAAGAGGGATTGAAGAGAGATTACCTTAAAGATTTTGCTTAGAGGAGTGAAAGGAGCAAGAATCAAGGAGTTTTGTAAGTAATTATGCATTATATGCAACCTATTTTTACTCTTAGAATCTTAGATACATTTGATTTCAAAATTTGTATTGAATATTGGATTTTTCCTTTAATCCTTAGCTCCAATTAATTAAAATAAGTATTGGTTGATGGATCTCATTACTTTTAGATGTTAGTAAGTATGCTTAATATGCATGTATTTTCCTTCTTAGGATCAAAGATCCATTGTTTTGAATGAATTATTTTCTGCAACTTATTAAGTGGGATTGAAATGAATCTTAGATCCAAGTGTTTCTATAAGTTTCCCTCAAGAATTTCAAGTGATCTTATATGAATTCTATCCATTAGCATGTGATTATGAATCATTTGCAATATTGTCTCATTTCTATGATCATAAATCATTGAATCTTAGTTTTTGTATTGTAATGATGATTTCCCCTTTGATTCTTAAATCTATCTTGAATTAAATGGAATCTATGGGATCTATTCATGTTTCCCCTGTTTGAATCCCAAGATCTATGTGGTTTTATGTAAAATTACTTCTTTGATGATAAGTGATTCTATTTGATTTTCTTCCATTCTCTTGATTGTCTAAGATTCAATCAAATTCCAAGTGGATTGACTTGATTAATATCAAATTATCTTATTATTATTATTATTATTATTATTGATCCTATCTTCATTTCATTATAAAATCTGAAGTACCATGGATTATGTGAAACTTATTGTGTCTTGATTGAGTGTAAAATGTCTAATCAAATTAGTCATGAATCTCATTTACACTCTTAAATTAATGGAATTTATTTATTCGTTGAAGTTCTTGCATATAGTTTACTGTTTTGAACATCTAATCCTTTTATTGGAACTATATTTTGAAGATTGATAGCTCCTTTGCACTCTATATTTTCCAATTATTACATTTAACCTTTGAATCATATTTGAAAGCTATGAGTCATCAAAATGATTTGGTAAGTTGTTTTAAGTGATTTACTATTAAATGTGAACTTAGATGGATCAAGAAAATCAGTGAATTGTGAACCTCGTGATATCATTTCAGAATTGGAATCATTTGACTACATTTTCATCATACTATGCTATATGTTTCAATTTTGAAAAACATCAAAAATAATGTTTTAAGTGTTTCGGATTAGTTTTTATGTCAAGTGTTTGGTTTTGAAAAGATATTGAATTTTATATGTTTAGAACCTTCTGAATGGATTTTCTTACCGAGAAGTGTTTAGTTTTATAATCACATTGCATTGCATTGTTTTGGACTCTACCGAATCGATCTTTCTTCACTAAAAGTGTTTAGTTTTGAAAGTTTTGGAAAAGTGTTTTGAATCATTCTCTTGAGGGTGCATCAAGAGAGGATTTATGAAAGACACCCATTTGGGAATCCGAATAATTTTTGTTTTGAAAAGTGTTTTCAACCTTACTCTTGGGGATTAAATACGATAAATGGACTTTACCCATGGGGGTTAAACATGGTGTTGTGGACCCTACCCATGGGGGTGAGACATGATATTTTGGATCATTCTTTTAGGGGTTAAACAAGAGATAGTGGGCCCCTCCATTAGGGAGAAATGATGAATCTCATCCTAGGGAAATATGTAAAAGTGATTTAAACAATGTTTTGAAAATATGAGGACTTCTGAATGTGTTTTGAAAAATGAACGGATTTTTGTAAGTGTTTTGAAAAGTGAATGAAATTATGCAATCATTTGAATTAGTAATTTAAAAAGCATATGAATCCTCCGTTTGTATTTTTGAAAGTAGGCTTTGTGAAGTAGATTATTGGCTTTTCAAATCATGTTTCAAAAATTGAAAATGTTTAGAAGATGCATTCTTTTAAAATGAATTATGCATTTCATTGTTCTAATTTGTATATTTTACAAACACTCTTGCTTATGCTCATGCTTGATCCTCCCCTTTTCCGTATTGTATATTTTGTATAATTACTTGTGAACCATGGATTGATAAAGAGGGCTTATGGGGGTACTATTATGTATTGTACCCATTGGAATTTGATTTACATTTCGGATATTTATATGTATACCTTTGTTCATTAGATGAGATACATGCATGTTATGGTTAGTTCCATTGATATGTCTTGGGTGAAATAGCACCCACATTTATTGTTAGGATCATTTTTCCTTCTTTGTCTTAGAAGAAAACGGGATGCAATAAAATGAACAAGCAAAATGAAAATAGAAATCACACAAAACACATGATTTATGTAGAAAACCCTAGTTTGGGAAAAAACCACGGAGCTACAAAGAAAACTTTCACTATCTAGAAAACCTCATCAAAGACAATTACAATTTTCAGAATCTCTTCCTCTTCGCACGCAACCCTAAAACGAAACATATAAATACCCCTAAAAACCTTAATACATAGCAGATACGGTCCAGATCCGGTCTGGTACATAAAACCATAAAACCAGATGGGGGTTTCACCTGAAATTTTCTGTATTCAGGTTTTTCCAGGTTATGTTCGGATTGAAAAATTCTGATGCTAACCCAAATCAAACTTCACACATTACCTTTACTACTTGTGAAACTATTGTACTTGGATTGGAACACGTTATGGATTTTATGGGGATCTACTTATTAATGGATTTCCGTTTTGGTTACACTAGTGATATGAGCAAATGTATTAGTGAATGGTTATTCCGATGCCTAGCTTTGTGACATGAATGTGATATATACTTCGCTTCACAGTGTAGTGAATGTATGGATAGATGGTAAAGTCTTTTGCAACATTGTTATATGGTGTATTTATGGAAAGGAAATTATGTCATAATAAGAAAAAAAAGTGGACTGAAATGCTTAAGTCCAAGAAAAAAGTGACCGAGTGACCTCATGAAAGTGTATTGGTCATGGGCCAAATCCGGTTCATTGCTGAGTTAGTATTGGACTGGGTTTGGGGCGTGACACATTTTATATGCTTGCTCCTCATAGAAAGCCATTTGAAAGGGATTATCTCCATTGGGACTATGGAATTAAAGATAAAAATCCTAAATTTTCTAAGATCCTTGAAGCTGAAGAACTTTTGGATTGGTAGGCTATATTTCATAGTGTGTGTGTCAATGTCTGCCTCTCCTGTCATTGTGGGAACCCACACTATGGTTAGGTGGGATATGGTGTGACCCCTAAAGTTAGCCTAAGGTAGGACTGCCATTAGGGGCCAACACATCAGCGCCGAAAAAGTGATTTACACTTTTGGGGGGATGCTTTTTACTTTTTGGCACTGATGTATTGACCCCTAATATCAGTCCTACCTTAGGTTAACCTAAGGTTGTCTTACCATATCCTTAGGGCACTATGATACGGCAGTTGGCAAGCCCAAGTCGGCCCGTTAGAAAGTAAAAAACCTAACTACCATGGTTTCTTTCTCTTGTTTTTGGGAGGGCGAGTTGGGTTTAGCACTTTTCAACTAGTTCACTTGCCACCACCCGCCATTCGAAGCCACTACAACTCATAGGATACCTAGAAATGTTTGTCACATATACATGGACACAAGTCATACTTTGTTTTTTTGATAAGTAACTAGGTGAAGACAAGTTTTGAACCTAGGTCTGTGGTGCAACACTTACCAACTTAGCAAGTTGGCATCTTTACAAGTCATACTTTTTATTTCAATTTGTGGGGCACTAATTAGATTTTCCTCATCAAACAAGTGGTACAGAACATAAAATCATAGCGTAGGAGTTCATTGGTGAGCTACCCATGTGGGTTCTAATCTTGCAATGTGGACTGGTCAGATTCACTATTCAATTGGTGGGTCATCTATTTAGTGGGAAATAATATAGTGATTCAGCCAAGAAAACAACATTGTGAATTTAAATCTGTACAAATTAAATTTTGTGCATAGCAATGAACCGAGCCTAATGCATTCAAGGCAATAATTTTAATCTTAAAAGCTTTGTGCTTAATTATTAACCCAGGACCATAAAACCAATTAAAATGGACCAAGCACCGAGTAAGATGATTAAAGGCACTAGATAAGTTAATGGTGGTCATCTCTGAAAATCAATGGGTAATGACGATTTGGGCAGATCCTGCTTCTATAATTGGGGTCACACCGCAAATGACAAGACAAAATGATACATCAATTAATCATTGTGTTTTGCCATGTAATTTTTAATTTCTTAAGAGAATAATTTGTCTTTTGCACTGTCGAAATCTTCCTCCCTGACATTCTTGTTATTGACATTGGGCTTTCTTGTCTCCTGTGAAGGTGTCTCAAATTCGATCTGATGTGCAATCTGTTTGTGCGATATGGAGAGAAACCTGAATTTCGCCAAAAATGTTTACCTGTATTTTGATCTGAAACAGAGTTTAACCCATTCTGCATCTTGAATAAGTTTTTCTTTTTTTGGGGGGTGTGTGGGGTTACATTGGGGTTTCTTGGGAATAGAGCCACCATACTATAATTGCTTTTTATTCATAGTGAAGTTCTTCTCGTTTCACCCATGGATATAAGTTTGAAGTCGGACCACCTAAATTGTCTGTGTGCTTTGTGATTTGCTGTTTTTGTTTTGTCTTTCCTTTCTTCTATTTTGATCATACCTCATCTGGGATTCCTTCATCTCTTTAATATGATACCCAAACCCATCAGCTCCCCAACACCACTGGATCCAAGCTGTCTCTCCACAATGGCAATCCTTTTATTAATATGTTGCCCTATTACAGTATGGTAGACACTTTAATCTTATAATGAGCCTACGGAATATCATTTATGTAGCCAATCAAGCTTATCAATTTATGCACCAGCCATGGACATCCATCTAACATCTATCAAATGAATTTTACATAACATTAAAAGCTCCATTGATCTTGGAATTATGATCTCTTGCACATCTAATTTCTCTCTTCATACCTACTCTGACGCTAACTAAGCAGGTTGTCCCATTGATCGTCGCTCCACAACCTATTGTGTTTTTTTTTTTTTTCAGGTGTATAATACTATCTTAGACCACTAAAAAAGAAACCAATAGTTTCTAAATCAAGCACTAAGACCGAGTATCATGGACTTGGTTCTGCTACATATGATATATTTTGGCTTCAATACTTATTCAGAAAACTGGGATTACCCTATGTTCTCCGCCTTGTTTGTGGTGTGATAATATCAGTATCATATTTTTATCATCTAATCCTATTCTTGAGGAACATACTAATCATGTTAACATTAATTATCATTTTATCCAAGCATTGGCTTCCAAAAGAACTCTTCGAGTTGCTAACATACCAAGCATTGATCAAGTTGCAAATGTATTCATCAAAGGACTTCCTACTTCTCAACTTCAAATTACGAGGGAGAAGTTGACAGTCTAAAAGGTTGACCTGCCCAACTTGGGGTTGGGGGTAACTGATGATAAGGAAAGCCTTTTAGTGCCAGCACCACCACACTCCTGCCACATATCTTGAGAGCTTGAAGAATAAGTCTTAGTTAAAAATAATAAGTTTATTATTTTAAGAAACTCTATTGTGAGGAGTTTTCCTTTTATTTTGGGATTCTAGTTGTACACAATAATGGGCAATGATATAAATGATTTCTACTAAATAAAATCATTCTTTGAGAAGTGTTTCTCATGTTTTTGAGAAAGCTTCTTCATTTTTTTCTTCACCAAGACTCTAAGATTCTTCATGGTATTAAAGCCCTGAACTTTTATATATACACACACACGAATGGTTAGATCATCAGTGTCCATTACTCTCTCTATTGCTAATCTTCATCAGATCATCACGTTAGTCTCAGTAAAGCCTAATGCTTCCAACTATTTCATACAGAGAAGCAAATTCTTCCTTTGATCTAGAGTTTTAAAACCATAGATCATCTTAATAAGGATACGCAACACTAACAACAAAGAGAGAATCAGATGTAAATATTCCAAATTTGAAGTTTGAAGAATTGAAACATGTTGATTTGTTGCTACATAGTTGGATCACATGAACACTTTTTAAAGAAGACTTTATCCATAGAGTTGGTTTGAATACTTCACAAGAAGTATAAAAATGCTTTGAAGAAACCCTATCTTCAAAAAACCAAGGAGAGAGAACTCTAACTAAAGCATCAACTCTAGTTACCCAAGAAACAAAACTACACCCTTGAGTGATTTTCTCATGGAGTTCAATATGATTTGTAATGGTGTTGCAGCAATACATAAGCTAGTAACTGATGAAAATAAGACCATTCAACTCTCTCAATATCTTGGCAAGAAGTATGATCTCTTTATTGCAACGATGCTCACAAAATATCTATCCCCAATATTCAACTAGTTTGTTACTATATTGTAAAGTTATGATTTTCGTAATGATAGAAATGATGCTGAAGAGAAAGGAGACACCAATCCCAACTTTTATTTTGTTGTCCATCGTACTGGTGGAAGGAGGTTTGTTGGTTGTGGACATGGCAATGTCTAGAACTTCTATTCAAGAGGGTGTGGTTTTTCCCCTATTAGTCAACCCCAAGATTCACAGGACCATGGAGATCAAACGCCGCCCAATTGTGCATCACCCAATCAATCGAATATTCAATGTGGAACCTTTGAAGATAACAACAATAATACTTTTCAAAGGAACGCACTTACAAATAAAGAAAAGTTAGTTTTAAAACAATCCTTAATGTCAGACCTACAGACCTCCAAGTCGTAAAACATGCTCAATATTGTTGTTTTAGGTTTGAATATGTTTATGATGTTGATAATAAATTACCTCAAGTTCTTGCTACTACTATATTACTAGATACTTAGGGTTATGATCCGAATTGGTACATGGATACCAGAGCCACATCTTATATGACATCATATGCAAGTAATCTTCAACATTCCACTATTTATAATAGACATGATAATGTTATTATGGGTGATGGATTTCATTTAGAATTTTTCTACACTGGAAATACCACATTGTACTCTTCTCATGAAAAATTAGATCTTAATGATTAGTTAGTCAGTTGACAATGGTTCACTCATGTACCTTTGAATTTTGTTCTTATGGTTTCAAAATAAAGGACAAAACAATGGGGCATATACAAGGAGGCTTATATGTGTTAGATAAAGGGAGAGCAATTGCAGTGTTAGTAACAATAAAGTTTGGCAAGGACGAATGGATCTTTGGAAAGAAAGCTTGAACATCCCAATTTCAAGTGTCTTCATGTCTTACACTCTAAGAAAATTATTGATGTTTCTAGTTGGTTGAAAATTTAACAAGTTTGTAATTGTTAGATGGGAAAGAGTTGTCATCTTCCTTTTTTATCAAATAATAAAATTATAGTAATTCCATTGGCCAAAATTCATTGTGATATATGGGTGCCAAGCCTAGTTCCATCAATAAAAATTTTAAATATTATGTCATTTTTGTTGATGACCATAAATGCTTTTTAAGACAGCAATGTCTCCTTGCTAGGGTGGTTGTTGCATTGTCCTCCCAAGGAGGAGACAAGGGCTCAAATCCCCTGACCAGTGTATCCACAATGTGCAAAGTTGTTGCCTTTCCTGCCATAGTGTGGGATGTCAAGTGATGAATGGTTCCGAGTGGCCCTACCAAAAACATACATTATCTTCATGGCTATACCCCTTGAGAAATAAAATCTGATTCATTCAATGCTTTTCTCAAATTTCAAAAGATGGAGGAAAATTAGTTTGGACATAAAATTAAGATTTTTCATTGTGATGGTGGGAAATTTTTTGAATTAAATACTTTTTTGAATCATCTAGATCAATGCGGTATTGTGAAAAATAATTCTTGCTCAGGAACATAGAACAAAAACAGGGTGACAATGGAAACATAGACATATTGTTGAAATAGGATTACTTTGCTCTCTCATGCTTAGTTGCCTAAGAATTTATGGATTGAAGCTCTTATGACTGTAGTGTATCTTATATATTGCCTAGCCTTCTTTGTTCTCAAGATGGGGGCTTCATTGCTTGTTTCAAGTTGTATGGTGTTAATCCATATTATTCTTCATTGAAATTTTTTTTGTGAATATTTTTTCTTTATCTAAGGGATTATTCCAAGAATAAGTTTGGGCTAAAATTGTATCCTTAAGTTTTTATTGGATATAGCCAAACTCACAAGGGTATTCCCCTACCAAGAGAGTTTTTCTCTCACAACTTGTTGGTTTTTATGAGATTTTTTTTTCTTTTTGCACTGATCCAAATTTGTTGTTAACTTTGTCTCAAGATACTAGGAATATTTCTACTTACTCAGATTTCGCTGATGGGTTTCTTATGCCCTAAAAACCTCCCTCCACAATTTTTGCAGTAGATGCAACGTTAGTACCACCTCAATCAGTCACTATTATCTTTAATGATTATGATACATCTCTTCAAGATGTTTTATATTAATTTCCTTCCATTATGCCACAATTTGTCATGCAACCTATGATAGTGCCAATGCTCATGCATCATATGAATGTAAACCCAATGTTTCATGCCTGAACAAAACACATCAAGATGGATTTCCATTTTGTTCATGAGAAGGTTGCTATTGATTGTCAATAATTATGTTCCATCTAATTCTCATATTGTGTGTATTTTCATGAAGGACTTGTCTAAGGACTTTTTTCGCGCTCAATGGATAAGCTTGGAGTGTAGCTTCTCCACCCTCTAGCTTGAGGGAGAGTGATAAAAAAAGGCTTTTAGCACCAATAATACTATAAGCCTAGGCCTACTACAAACACATCTTATAAACTCACTACCTAGGCTCCTATATCTTGAGAGTTTGAAGAATATTCTTAGAGAATATGTCTTGGTTAAGGAATAGAAAGTTTAATATTTTTGAAAATTCTATTGTGAGGAGTTTTCCTTCTATTTTCTAATTCTAGTTATACACAATAATAAGGTATGTTGTGCACGATTTCTACTAAATAAAATCACTTGTGAAGGGCTTCTCATGTTTTTGAGAAAGCTCCTTCATTTTCCTTTTCACTAGGACTCTGAAATTCTACAATTGGAAATAAGGATCCATGAGAATCATGAAGATGACTCTTTGAAATCTCATCGAAAAAACACTCAATTAGACTGTGTATCCAAAATCTCTTTGAACGGTTTTTTTCACTAAAATTAAGATTATAATTGGTTTATATTCCATTGATGCACCAACAACCTATTAAATTCTTTACATTCTATCATAAAATTTAGTCATCCATATCTCTAGCCTCAAAATTCCAAACTCACTAGGAAACTTCTTGATTATCACCTCAAGTTAATCTATCACTTGAAAATGAAAGTCCCACCTATGATTAGACCACTCTTACCAACATTGTAACAAGAACCATTGGCTTATAATCAGTTGTGAATTTAGGGTGATGCTTGAGGTGACTTCAATGAATTACTTCCAATTAGGGTTTTAGTGGATTGGGTTTGACTCAAGTCAAGCTTTGCACTCAACCTAAAACCCACCATGGACCTAAAAGATTCAATATTGAAGCCCAAAAGCTCTAATCTAGTCCAACAACTCACATGGGGTTATGCTCATAACCTTTTTATGTCAAAGTTTTTCCCACCAAGTCCTTAGACCAATAATATTTCTGTTATGACAAAACATATATGATTTAGGTTAACAAAAAGTGAAACAAAAATGAGAAAATGGAAGAAATGGATCAATCATATAGAAAACAAGAATTTATGTGGTTTGCCAATATTCTACGTCCATGGATGATGACGATCAAGAATCTATGTACACTAAAATAAATGAATTTCTCTAAGTTTTTTAAACATTTACACATATCCCTCCCCACGATTCTACCCCTCTTCTATTACACGTGTCTCTCTGTCCCCTTCGATTTGTCCTCTCTCCCATCACTTCCTAAATTTAAGTTTCCTTTTTAATCTATTTCACGCCTCCCCCTTCCCTTTTTTACTGGGTTTAGTTTTCAAAATCATTTCCTTCTCTCTCCTCGCCAGTGACACGTTGGTTACACCCTTCTCACATTGCCGGAAAGTGATTTTGCAGGTACTCTCACTCATACTCTCTTTTCTTTCTTTCTTTCTTTCTTTTTTGTGATTATGGACCTGTAAAAAAGATACATGATCATGAACTATTTCCCTTGACATCACCGTATTTTCCACCAACCAGGATTTCAAACAAGTAACTTCTCATCATGGAGGAGTCATCTTTCCAAGCAATCTTGGCCTGTGATAATGATTGAGTTCTGGAAAACAAGTAAAATCAGTGTGTGCATGAGTGAGACAGAGAGGGGGCTTTTCTAGAACCTCAAAAATCTTACCGTTCCTTCTCTCAAGCGTAATTCTAAGTTCTCTTCAAGCCCTTTTGTAGGTACTCTCTCTCTCTCTCTAAACTTTGCTCAATTCCTTCTCACAATATTGTGATTTGATTATATAGGTACTTTCTTTCTTCTTCTTTATTTTTACAATTTTCTGCTTATGTTCTGGTTTTTTTTTTTCTTTTTTAATATTCATTTGTCACTCACCCGTGTTTACATGGGGCATTCGCTAGTATTATATTAAAGTAAAAGGGGTGCCAAGCTAGATGCCCGATCTTTTTTATTTTGATTTTTTTTTTTATATTTTGAGAAGTGCCACCTCTCTCTCAATTAAAATTCAACACCTATACTACAATCTAATCCAATCTATATTAAAATTTGACACCCTAACATCTAATACCTCACCTTTTTATAATTTATATCTCTTATATTCTCTCATCCTCTTTTTATTTATTTTCCTAATTTTTCTCTACTAATTTCTCTGTAATAAATTTATATACAATATGTCATCAAATTTATTATTATTTAATATTTTTTTAATATCCATCTTCTATTAAAGAGTTTTTCATTCATTCCTTTTTTTTTCCCCTCCAATATGTTATTTATTTATGTTTTTTGTGTTTTTTAAATCCTATTTAAAACATTTCATAGTTAAACATTTCTTTTCTCCAATATTTATATTATATTATCTATCTCATCTTATATATATATATATATATATATATTATTAAAGTAAAGGGGGTGTCACATGAACACCCCCTTCTCTTTTCTTTTCTTTTTTTTCTTTTTTTTATTTTCCAAGGTGTGCTATGTGGACCCTCCATAATATCTTTTTATCTTTGGGTTAGAGTTCCCAACATCTACCCTTCTCCCTTTCCTGATTTAATTCAAATTAATTTCTATAATTAATTTATGTAATTAGTTATATTCCTTTCTATAATTGATGACACATGAAACTACTTAGAATTAAAATATAATCTATAACAGGCCAAGAGGGACACTAAATATTATTCAAACCAACCATTTTACTTATTAATCTCTCTTAAATCCTTTGCCTATTTAATCCAATGCCTCAAATTTGATACATTTAAATTCTTTGTATAGGATTTGTTCACCAAAAATATCTATTTCTTTAGTTAATTTTTTTTTAATTTTTATTTACTTTTAGTACCTATCTGTCACTCACCCATGTTTGCAAGGGTTCAGTCACTGGTATTTCCACTATAATGAAGATTTTGAGTTACAAGGAGTTCTCTCAAATATCCCAAAGATCTCCACAAAAGTGTTGCCTCAAAATCCTAGGATCAGGACTATATACATCAATGCAAAAAATTATATTCCCCATTTGTGCATGGAAACCCAAAAATACCCATGTAGAACCTCACCATTTGCCTAATTATCAGGTCATTTAGTTTGCTCTCTAAGTCACACAAACAGGCTGCACATTGAGTTGAATTCAAGACAACATCACAACAATTTCATCCCAAACCCATCAAGTTATAGTTTGTTGAGATCAACTAGTCAAAGTGTTGTAGCATTTATGGAGAGTACATAGCCTAAGGAGTGCACATGTCAAGAAAAGTAAGAACATATTATCAAATAAATATAAGAAATAGTATTCATATATGCATTTGCCCAAATACCCTTGTAGACACTTGTAATTTGCACAAACTGCAAATAAGGACTTGAACCCTTGTAAATCTACACAAAAATCCCTAAGGTTACATATGAGTCTCATATATGCAAATTAGGCCAACTAAAGGGCCGAGACTTGGGCTGGTAAACATTAATTCATAGACCACTCAGGCCATGTGTTCATCTCATTAACATGCCCAAATTCCAAGACAAAGCCTATGTGGCCCCACATGAAGAAATATCTACCAAATTGATTTTTCAGGAAAAGTAAGAGAAGATGTGCCAATAAAGGAATATAAAAATTCCTTAAATTATATTATCTCGAAACAAAAAAATTACAACCGAATTCAATACAAAGAAGGTAAAGAAATCCAATAAACAATCAATCAATGGTGTAGATGAATCATACTTCAATGTCTATAAATACTTCTTCATATAAATATGGACGACCTTTTTCAAAAATCTTTAAGCAAGAGAAAACCCTAGAGACAAGATAAATCTCCAAAGCATCTCAAAGGCCTTCCACTTGTCTGAAGCACCAAAGAATTCTTTCTGATTCTCTCCATCAACTATAGTTCATTGTTAGAGAGAAGAACGTTTCTTACGGTCTCAGAAGTATGCTACACACTGCCTTGAGTGCAAGATTACAGTGATTTCTTCATTGCCGATAAAACTTGAACCCCGAAATGAAGAGAAATATACACCAACACATTTGAAGAAGAGAAATACATCGTCAAACCCTCATCTTCAATGTCGATTGTTAATCAGAGATTTACACTCATGTAAAGAGTGCGACTAAAGACAATCATTTCCATTATTTTTTTTAATGATTGTAATTTGCCTCACTTTTCATGTTTATTCCAAGCACGAAATTTGTGTTGATAACCCTTGTTAAATGCATTGTCCATGACCTTTATTTGGTCTGTCACATGTTGGGCTATGGATGAATGTAGGACTACTTGGATAGCTGATCTGAACTTAATTATTTTTGGCAAGTAATAATGTATGATTATAGCTCCTTGAAAAGGTCATTATGCAGTGTTGGTCCCACAATTACAAGGTGCACTGGGAGGGGTAGACAGGAAACATACCTAACCTTTGGCATTTTGTACAAAGTGGCTACTCACTTAGACTCAAAACCATGTTTTCACGTTGGACAGCCCAAGTCACTACCATTGGTCCAAAGCAATGACCTTGTATGATTATAGCTCCTTATAAAAAGAAAAATACATAATTTAGTATATAATACTAGTAAATACATATCATGCTCCTTTAACACAATGATCCGAGTTAGAATGACCCATTGTGCACCAACCATGTAGTTACAACAACCCATTTACTTTTGGTTCTTGGTCCCGAAAGTCTATTATTGAGTAGGCATACGCAGCTGAAGCCCAAAAGTGCAATTAGCCAATCCTAGAACCCATTGGTAGGCCGGAAATGTTTACATACTTCTAAATAGAGGTAAGAGTTTCCATGGGACGTCTGTCACTTGTCCATCTTTACATGGCTCTCGTGACAAGATCAATGGTTGCTTGTATTGGAATACGTGCCTTTGTAAACCATCCCTAAACTTCTGCATTTACTATTTATCTTTATTTCGATATTTATGTTACATATCCACTTTCTACATCTATATAACATAATCAATTCTATATGCAACTAAATTTGATGGATGGGTGGATGGTTGAAGACATTGGATAAGGGGGCTTTTAAAAGTTGGGTCCTCAAGGAAAACAGTAGGGAACTAGTGGAAGATTGTATCGTGTTCCATATGTGAGGCTGATTATTCTCGTCTGGATCTAGAATGTTAATGACTGAGGATGAGTCAAGACAGCTCGCATGCAAAATCATTCGATGTGAGAGGATTGCTGTTTGCAGTTTGATGCATTCTCAGTAATGGGACTATGGGAGTATTACTTCACATCCAAATAAAGAATATGATAGTGATTCATGTGGATAGATCTAGTGCGTTGATTGATCAAAAGGTATTGTCCCCTAAGCTATATTTTGATTAATTGGGTGCGGAAAAAGTTCATCAAGGGAATTGAGTAGTTTCTATCATAAGAATCCATCAACAGATTCCCACATGTATTTAATGGTGTATGAGTTTATATTCATCTCTTGCAAATGATAAAATCCCAACAAATAATAAATAAAAATTATTTTGAATGACATGTTACCATATTATAGAAATTTATTTATTTTAAAAATGGTTATGTTGCTGATGTAGAACAAACCCCACAAGCAATTTTGTGAGTTACATATAAGAAAGGCAAAAAGCTCTAGTAGAAATCATGAGCCCCAAGAATGGAATTGCATGAAATTTGGTGAGCTTAAGTGAAATTTTGCGAGGATCAAAACTCACAGTTTTACTGTGAACACCACCATTTGTCATGTAAATTCTTTTGTTTAGGCCCTCAAATCAGCAATTTTACTATTTTTAGTAATTTTCCTTTTCGCTATAACTTTCTATTTAGAAGTCAAAATAAGATCCCGTTTGTTCTGGGATGT
>JAOXJP010034605.1:0-16674 GCA_025762735.1 Platanus orientalis | reverse complement strand
GCATTTAATGCAAGGTCCTTGTGCATCAATGACTAAAACAAATGATATACGGTTAAGGGTGAGCATGGGCCAGGTTGGCCCAAAAGGCCTGGTCCAAAGCCCATATTTTTTTTAGGGCCAGGCTTGGATTTACTACAGCTCAGTCTGAGGCCCGAATTTTGTTTTATATAATATATATTTGTATTATATACAACTTATTGAAGGACTGTTTGACAGCTACAACATTTCATTAAAAATTTCTAAGGCATTTTTAACCATAAAGTAATGGTTCAAAAAGAACTCATTCAGATTCATACTTCTCTTTTTTATGAATTCATTCAAATTTATACTTGATAACATATATCATATCATTTTATAAAAAAACCTAAGATGACTTCATTTCTAATTTTAGTTAGCCAATCAGTAAAAATCCGAATGAGTTCGTATTGAGCCATTACTTTATGGCTACAAGTATTTTGGAAATTTGAAATGAAATGATTACATTATAGGTGGCTATCAAATAGGCTATAAGTCTTTTCAAATTATTAATAGTTCATAGTTCAATTTGTAAAAAATAAAAAATAAAATTTGCAAAAGGTTTTGTGTTCAACTAGTGAGATCAATGATTTTATATAGTAAATAATTCGTAGAATTTAAGTATATAGTTTTTTAAACTTAAAAACTAATAAGATCTTGTAGCTTAATTGGTAATGCATTATTATATTATTAGAGAATGATTGTCTGTTTTGAGACAAACTTCTAAAGGTGTGCCATTGATTGACATATGATGTGTTTTTAAGTTTAATGTCTTTTATTGACCAGTTACTTTTTTGGACCCTTTTACCCCAAATAACAACACATGTTTGTTTATAATTCATCATATACACTACAAAGGCATTTTTATCATATAACATTTGCTTTGTATATTATTTAGTACGTGTTGAGTTCAAATCTCAATCTCATCATTCATGTTTTGTGAAATTCATAGGTAAGCCTAAGACTCGATGAAACCCATAGGGTTGGGCTTGGGCCTAAATATTAAAAAAATTATGGGCTTGAACCCGATGCTTAATATAGTGGGACTACCACGGCTTGGCCCGAACCCGGCCTATGTCCACCCTTATGTACGATATGTACTGATTCATGTTTGAGTACCTATGAAACACTTGTGTTTAAGTTATCCAAGTTTAAACACCTGAATGACACTTGCTAATGAAATTTGAGTGGAGACACTTGATGGACATAAATGTCAGAAAATCATGTGATAAGTAGATTTATGCCTTATCTAAAAGACATGCATGTTAGAAGGGTTGCTACACGGTGAGTTAAGGACTATCTGAAGTGTAGTGCCATCTATGATGGATTACCTGTTTTGTGAAAAGACTTAAGAGATTTTAATATTTGAATGTCGAAATGATCAGATAGACCTAGAAGGTGGTACTGATGGACATACAACTTGGCTGTCTTAAGTTCAATGGGAAACCAATCCGAATGTTTAATGGGTAAACGAGTCAATACTACTAGGAAGTACAACCGTCACTTTAATGATAATAGTCCGTTCCTATGACATTGTCACAAAAGGAAATACTGTGGAAAGGTGCTTCAAACCTATAGTCTAGGACTTTGGATGAAAGGTTGAGAACCGAGTAAGATGGTAAATTTGGGACTACAATCGATTTTTCCTAATGAGTTTTTTGGAGACTCGGGTTGGGTTGAAATAACACCTTAATTGAACTGAAACATGCTCTAGATAAATTGAAATACACTCTAGTTGAGCTGAAACATGCTTTGATGGATTGAAACATACCTAATATGAGATAAAAATGCCTTGATAGGTTAGAAACATAGTCTGATGGAGCTGAAATACACTCTTGATGGGTTTTAAAAGAGTTCCTCATTACCTGAAGTCAGGTATTCTGACACTAAATATGATACTCACCTTTTTGGGGGGTGGAAGTTAGTCACTTCCTATGATATTAAAGTTGTCTCTAGAGCCCTTTAGTAAATCCAAGATAAACACAAAATTTAAAATGCTAACCATAAGATGTGTAAACCATCTCTAGAGGATTGTGCATATAACAAGTTGAGTCCGTCGAAAGAGATACTAGTTCTAGGGTACTCCATTACATTCTTAAACAGACAGTGACTTGTTACACAAGGTGCTGGTCCCAAGGACATTCACCATGCATTGATGCACAAGGGACCTAGCTTATAGACTATAATACTTATTTTCAAAAATTTTAAAAACTAGTGGGGGATTATTGAAAATGGAAGCATTAAATGCTATTAAAAGCCTTACGGCTCCCTTGTTTAACCATTTTTAAATTTTGTATTTTTTTTATAATTTAATAGCAGATAAGGCCCTAAACAGAACGGAATGGCGAAACAAGATTTGTACAGCCAATCCCAAATGGTTGGGATAAGGTAGTTGGGATAAGGCTGTTTGTTGTTGTTGTATAGCTTTTTGCCTTTAGCTTTAGTTCCACATCGGCAAGAAAATAATGAAAACTCCTCTTTATAAGATACAACACTCCCACTTATTTGTGTATTATTGAGAGCCCTCTCTCTCTCATTTGGTTGCTACGATGTAGCAAGGTGTCATGCACCTTACGTACATAGCGCACGGGTAAGGGCGCTTAAGGCGCACTTTGCATTTCGCACATGCGCATCATTGCATTAGGGTCACAATATTCATTTTCAACAATCTAGATAAGACCTGGGTTGTTCGCAAAGAGATTGAACAGTGAAGGAAACAAGGCCGCAAGTGAACCACCTTGCGAAGAAGGGTGCATCATGAATGAGGTGCATCGTGAAAAAAACGGACCGTGAAAGGATGAACCTTGCAAAGATGGTGTATTGCGAAGGATGGTACACCGCGGAGAGAGAGAAGGACAAAGCGCACGAAAGACTAGCCTCGAGAAGGGAATTGGCCCGTGATGGACTAGGCCCACGAACAGACTTGGCCCAAGCGTGGGAGATTAATTTACATGCTACATTGCAAAGACTGATGGAACAGAATTGTTTCACCTTCGGAGATCCTTTATTTCCAGAATTACTATGGTTTGCGTTTTTAAGTGAAAGATGGTTAGTGAAGAAGCTATAAACGAAGAGGATAACCTCTGGTCCCATTATATCCTATCTTTGGTAGAAACCAGCTGGGTATCCATCAAGACATGGGGCCTTAAGCTTATCTAGATTAAAAAAAAATTTGTTGCTTTAGTTTCCTCATTAGGAATGGGTTGGTTGAGCAACAGTTTAGATTTCTTAGATAATCCTTGGGAGTTCTTGGAGGAAATTACTTTTATTTGCTCCTATGAAGGTGCCGAAGATTGGAAAAATTCTTGACTAGGTTTTTAAAATTACATTTGAAATAGCCTCCTCTTGCACAATCCACTAGCCATCATTTCAGCAGATGTCACCAATATGGTTTACATGGCGATGGCTAATGGTTAAGAGATGGAGGCTTGTATTTTTGTCACCCCATCCAAACTATTTTATTCAAGATTTGCCCAAAGAATTTTTTCCCTCTTGGAAACTTCATCCAATTGTTGGTGTAGTCGGGTGTGCTAGCTTGTCGCGAGGTCTATTCAAGGAGATATTTAACCATTGCGTAAGTTGTTGCTTTAGATCTTTGGCCACACCATGAACCCTCTTGGAAGGTTTATTGTTCCATTGCTGGAACTAGCTGCTTCAGTCTGGATATTAGGCTAGAGTGTCAAACTTCTGCACCGACTGCTGCCATTCGGCTTCCACTAGGCCATGACACTTTGGGTGTGTGATCCACATCCACATCCACATCCACATCCACTTGAACTGAATGGATGATTTTTTTGCCTTGGGATTAACTGCAACACTCTCGTCTCTCCTCAATCTAACCACTGCCCTCTTGACGGTTTGACCAAGTGAAAGGTGGTCCCCAGGTGCGTAGGTCGATCGAATTACAAGTATTAAGCACTGCCCCTGCCTTGGGTCAAGACAGACCAACTGACACCATTGGTTGTCTTCCCACCAAGACTCTTTCCAATCAAAGGATCCATTAAACAGGGCCATCATTGGTTGTCTTCCCACCAAGACTCTGTAGAGTGAAGTCTGCACTATAATTGAACAATCCCTCTTCGAACTTGTAAACTGTAAAAATATCTAATATAGTGTGCCCAACAATGATTGATGGTATGATGGGTATAGAAAAGAACAAAGAGAAGCTGAATTGGGATGGGAAGTGAAGAGAAGGGATTCTGTGGTGATTTCCGTAGAAGAAGAGGAAGAAAACTGACAAACAATGTGTGGTGGGTGGTATGTTCAGGTTTTGTATTTGAAATATTTTTATCTTATTGCTACTATGACATACTATGTAGAATTTTCATATCACTAATGTCAGTTTTGTGATGGAATGGGAAACATTTCATCCTCACGGGAGGTAGGGTTGTGCCATGGATTCATGTGGAGATAGATTAAGTTGTGCTCATACTTCTCTTATATTGTTCTTGTAGACCTTTCCATTCTTGGAGGGATCAGAGATAAATAATTATGTTTTTTCCATTTGGGAAAAGAATCACCTTGAATTAACATCATAATTCAATTTCTGGTTGCCTTGAATTAAATAGAAAATGATAGAGAAGAAAAAGAAAATTACACAAGAAAAGAAAAGAAAAGAAAAATTCTATAAATTTCTATCCTTTTCCAATGGCTACTTGATTGCCAAGAAAAAGAAAATGAATTTGTTTTATTATTTATAAAATTATGATTTTCATGTGAAAAAGAAGATTTCCAGGCAAGAGTTGTGTGAAAATAAAATGGTACCAGACAAGAAAATAGTTAGGTACAAGAGATAATTTTGAAAATTGAGGATCTCTCATTCTCAACAACCAGACATCTTGAAAACAATTTCTCAAGAATCATGAGAAAACAAGCATTTCACATCAACCAGACAAGACCTAAAGAATCAACAAAAAATGGAAATGAATTTGTATTTTAATTGATTTTAGAAAAACCAAATTCTATGGTTTCTTACTAGGGAACCGGATGAATTAAAAGAAACAACCAAAAATGGAAAAAAACTTATATTCATATTGATTTCAGTAAGAAGAATATATTCAATAGTTTTGGTTTTTGTGAAACCGAATCTTACAAGTTTTGTCGCGTTTTGGCCTTCTTATTGCCATCTTACTTTCTTAAACTCATATTCTACCTCCTATTTCCTCTTTGTTGTTTCTTCAGAGATATTTTGAATGAAAAAATCTCCAGAACATACGAGGTTTCCCCTTTTATAAATGATACAAGTTGCACAGAGATATTCTAAATGAAAAAATCTCCAAAACATACGGAGTTTTCCCTTTTATAAATGATATAAGTCGTGGAACCCTTTTATACAAACTCTTCAGATGTCTGCTTCCTAAGATACAATGATCTACCACACACAGAAGAAGCACTACAATCTATGTCTCTGGTGAATCAAACTATGTTTGTATCTCTCTTACACTGACACTATGACATGGATGAACTATGATGCTTATCCATAGTCTAATTTTGGATTTCTGAAATGAAGACGGGGCTACTTATTTATAAACTATTCATGTCTATTTGGAATAGGCATAGGGACACAACTTCTAGTATTCGAAAAGACACAAATGCATAGGGGTTGCAATTTAGTAGTCACCTACATGTTTGTATGGAACAAACATGTGTCAAAGGGGATGATTTAATAGCCATCTTCATGTCTGTACAAAACAAACATGTTTAAAGAGGTGATTTAATAGCCACATGTGTGTCTATTCAGTCCAAACAGTCACCAAGGGCAAAACTATAAAACCAGCGCAAATAAACATGCTCCCCACAAGTACTATTGACCCAACTCAACCTGACCCGACCCGGTTCGGTTCAACATGCACGTGTGTGTGTTTATATATGGGCCTAACCCATGTTGTCTAGGTCCTCCCCGGTCCAAAAAACAATGGTGCTCCTTGGGGCCCAAACTTATATTCAACATAAGTGAATATGAACATAGTTTTATAGGCTAATCCATGTGGGACTATTCAAATTTAACACACTTTTACTAGTGATCAACTAGGCACCTTTGGAGACAATTTCTCATTCACCCATTTATGGTTTTGAGCATTCAATTATATGGCATTGTTCTCCTCATTGAGGTGAACACGAACCCATGTGGACCTACCCCAAACGACATGTGGGTCCCACTTTTATTTTAGTTCAAATTCATCCAAATAGTCAGATTTTCAAATCTGGGCATAGTGAAAATCTAGGCATTTTCTCAAAACTGTTTCAAACAATTTCAAATTCAAAAAGTTTGTGTAAAGATAAATTTGTAATAAGAGGTTTCATAAAGTTTAAAATTGTTTTGTATATTTTTGTAAAAGGATCAAGGATGAAGGATATTTTTGTCTAAAATTTAAAAACCTTTTGTCCTAAACTTTAAAAATATCCAACAGTCCCTCATTATTTTCAAAAGTTAAGAAAAGTCTAATAAATAATAGAAACATTTATAGGTAGGTGATCAATTATACATAGATGAATGTGTTATTTGACTTGAACCTTCACTTTGTCCAAATGCATCAAAGTTTGTTGAGGTGCATTGTAATTATAGTTTTTTTTAAACTAAAGACATCATTTCAACAAACCTAATGTATTAAACACATAATTTACTTGAATAATGTTCAAGTATAACTAGTACATTAACAACCTTGTGCTATTATCCTGTTTTGTAAGTATTCTAATAAATAAGCTTGAGTTTTCATAGGAAACAACCTCATTTTCACATTTACATAGGTGAGTCTATCTTAAATGCATTTGTATGTCTTACATTTCTTTATACAAATATAGACTCATTAAGAGTTTGAAAACTTACCATCTTATCTATACGGACATATACTAACTGTGAATGGATTAGAAATATGTGTATCTCTCTGTTTAGTTTATAAAATTGAATTTTATGACGACTTTCCATTTGAACTTGAATGCAAGTTGTATTTCTATTATATTCAACTTAGTTTATAGGCTTTAATCCCATCCCCTTATATGACTTGTAGATCATATCCCTTACAAGACCTTTTGTTAAGGGATTAACTAAGTTTGCATTTGATTGAACATATTCTATTATCATAACTCTATCTTTCAGAAGTTGTCTCATAAAAGAATGCCTTATATTAATGTCTTATTTTTTCATTATATGTATCATTGTACATTTTTGACGGTGTAACTTCATTATCACAATACAAAAAAATGACAAACATTAGTTTAGGCCATAATGGTACCTTATAAAGTAAATTTTTTAGCCACTCTAAATCTGTGTCAACAGTCATCAATGAAATAAATTCAACTTCCGGAGTGAAATGAGCTGTGCAATTTTGTTTCTTGGAACCTTAAAATACTACGGTATTTCCTATGATAAATATTCATGTACTATATGAACCATTAAGATTAGATATCCAACTAGCATTTGTATACCCTTCAAGTATGTCTAATTGTTTTTTTTTTTTATTGTAAACTATAATTCATTATTTTCTTTAAGTATGTATATACTCTATCAATGGCATTCTAATGCAGATAACTAGGATTATGAGTAAATCTGCTTAGTACCCTAACATCATAAATAATATATGATCTTGGACAATGCATGACATACATAAAACTACCAACAATACAAGCATATTTTAATTGATGTCTGCTTCTTCCATTATTATTATTATTTTTTTATAATTTTTATGTTAAGTTCAAATGGTGTAGATGCATGAATATAATTAAAACGTTCAAATTTTCTAAGAATAGATTCATTGTAATGATGCTGTGTAAAAACAACTTTATTACTTGTTTTTATCATATTTTTAAAATGATAATTGCATTACCCATATCTTTCTTAACAAAGTACAATGGTAAATATGTTTTAGTATCAATAACTATATCAAGTTTTGTACCAAATATTAGCGTGTTATCAACGCATAAGAAAATAATTATAATTATATTATAACTGAATTTTAAGTAAACACATTTATGCTTTGTTTATTGAAAGCCATAATATTGAATTACATTTTCAAAATTTCCATGCCATTGCTTAGGTATTTGTTTTAAGCTATATAGTGATTTAATTAATTTATATACTTTATGTTTTTGATTTATTATAATGAAACTTTCATGTTGTTTCATATAAATTTTTTATTTAAATCATCTGTTAAAATGTTTTTTTAACGTCTATTTGATGTACAACTTATCATAACTTATAGCTAATGCAACTAAAACTTTAATAATGTTTATTTTAGTTACCAAAGTAAATGTATCAAAATAATTAATCCCTCCTTTTTGTCCTAATCCTTTGGCTACAAATTTAACCTTAAACTTTTTAGTTGAACTATCTAGTCTTAATTTTCTTTTATATATCAATTTATAACCAATAGGTTCACATACCAGAGGTAAGTCAACTAGCTCCCATGTTTGATTTGTCATGATGAAATCCATTTCTTCTTTCCAAAATGAAACATTTCTAGAGTCCATGGCTTTTTTAAATATGTTAGGGTTCTCAGATATATTTAAAACCATCATGGAGTTAGTAATATTATTTCTATCACCTTCTACAAAGAATAAGTAAAAAAAAAACTATTTATTTAAATTATAGTAGGTTTCTCTTGTTCTCTTACTTATTATAGGTTATGTTTCTTCAATTTCAACGGTCTCATTTCTTTTATAAACTTTAGATATGCGACGTGTATATATTTCTTCATAAGAAATTGTATTTAAAAAAAACAATACATCTCTAGATACTATGATCGAGTTTTTATTAATAATATTTATCTTTTAAAAGTTAATATGATATGTTTTACTATTTTGTATATATCCTACAAAAATACTTTCAATTGTTTTATCTCCTAACTTTTGTATTTTAGGGTTTGGAAATCTCACTAATGTTCTACACCCCACACTTTAAAATACCCAAAATTAAGTTTATGTTTCTTCCAAAGTTCATGATTTTTATTTCCTTATAGAAAATTCTATCTAATATGTATCATGTTGTAAGTAGAGCTTCACCCTAATAATTATAAGTTAAATCCAAGTCTACTAGCATAGCATTTACCATCTCTACTTAGATTAGATTTTTTCTTTTATGTTAATCTATTTTGTTGAGATAAAAGAGGAGTAAATGTTTAATGTATTATTCCAAAATTTTCACATAAACTAATAAATTCATTAGAAGTATATTCATCTTCACTAATCCGATGTTAGTATCTTGATTCTTGTACATGGTTAATTCTCTCTTTCGGTTTTATAGGTCTCTAATTTATTCATAATACCATACTTTTCTTTTAATTAAATAATACATTAAGATACTTAAAATAATCATCTATAAATGTAATAAAGTATTTCTTACCCCCATAAGTAAAAATATCATTTAATTCACAAATATCTATATATTTTATTCATATTTCTTTTTATATTTTGAAAAGGTTTTCTAATGATTTTTTATTTTAAATAAATATCACATTTTTTCTTCTATTTTTTTCATTTTGACATTTTAGAAGTAAATCTACTTTAATCATATTTACTATAGATGTCTAATTTACATGTCCTAATCTTAGCATGCCATAAATCAAAAGATATCAACAACATAAATGGAAAGATAAATTTTATAATTAATGTTAAACTTGAAAATGTCACTGGAAGTATACACTATACTTGCATATATTGCATTTTTCATCAAGGTAAATTTATTTGATTCGAAAACAATTTTGAAACCATGTTTGATTGGCAAACTGGTCGACACTGTGTTTTTTTGAATTTCGGATACATGCAAAACATTGTTTAAGGTTAGATGCTATCTCGAGTTAAACTAAGGTTTATCCTACCTTATTCTAACACCTTAATGGTTGATGAATTACCCATATATAATACATTTTCATCCCCATCACTTTGAAAGGACTTCAATATTTACTTATCAAAAGTTACATGTTTAGTTTCTCCAGAATTAAGCCACTAGTCACCACCATGTCCCACCACATTTACTTCCGAAATGACTAGAAAAAAGGCTTCTTTAGTTACATAAACTAAAAATGTACCTTTTTTTGTTGTAAGACAATGCTTCTCTTTGCTTTCCTCTCTATTTTAGATATAAATGAAAATTCTTCTTGAAATGTCCAACCTTATTATAGTAGAAGTACATATTTTTGTTCTTATATTTCTTCTTGAAACCTTATTTGCATCTTTCTTTGATTATGTTGGCTCTTGTAGTTCTATACCATGTTTGCAATTCGTCTTACAGTTCTGTCATGTTGGAGAAAGTTTATCAATGATGGAACCAACAAGAATAGTATAATTCATCATGCTTCATTTTCTATTTGACTCTTTATATGTTTTGATTCATGGAATTGACCTAACATGGGCCTATTATCTATTATAGTAAATTCCAAGAATTGACTTACTAGGAACTACTTCTTTCTTTCGACATCTTGAAACTTGTATTTGATTTGCAATGCTTCCCAAATTTCTTTAACATTTTCCATGGATTCATAGGCATTGAATAAAGTATCTAATAGAGCATCTAATATGTGTCCCTTTGCATAAACAGTTGTCAAGTTATCATTTCCTTTGTTATAGAGTTTGAGCAAGAATTTCTTCTTTTTCTTCCACTAGTGTTGGAGTTGTTAGAACATAAGCTACATCCAATAAAATAAGTAGGAGATGAAGCTTTTGTTGTCAATGCTTAAAATTCTAACCATCAAACGTTTCTAGCTTTCCAATTTTTTATTTGAGAACATTGACTGAAGATTGAGCCATTGTCATTAATCTTGTCTTAAAAATATATAGTCTTAAGACTTTTAGAAAGACAATGAAATGGAAGGACAAGATGATGAGGTAACAATGTCCAAGCCACGGTACTCGTTATCCTTAAGCCATTATTCATCCTCTACTCTATTCTTAATAAAGAATATAGAGACTACAAAGAGTCAAAAAAATCCTTCTCTAGGATAAAACAGACCCAACCTATTGGTTGTATTATTGATTGATGCTTTGTAATACCAAAAATCAACCATTTGACATAGACAATAACACCTATAAATGAACACTGTTTTGTAAGACAGAATAAAAGATGTTATGTCTAGGATTTGGTGTCTAGGATGGTGTCCAAGACACTAGGGGCTGCCACATGGAATAAAATGCATATTCCATATTAAAAAATGCATCACCCACACATTTTATTACATATGACGTCCCTTGGTGTCCTGGACACCAAATCTTGGACAAAACATCCTTTCCGAAAGAAAACACAGAGATGTTTTGCAAAAAAAAAAAAAACAACAACAACAACAAAGACATGGTTTTGATGTGTCTAAATCAAGTATAGGACTCTTGTTGGAAAGTGTCTTGATTTCACATGGTTGTGAGCCATGCATAACTCATCAATGAAGGAAACCCTGTATGTCCTTAGTTTTAGTACTTTATTTATTTAGGTCTCTTAAGCCCTACTTAACGTGTTAGGGTTCCTTGAGTGTGTGTCACCTATAAAAAATAGCTTTTATGGGTTTTAGGGCTGCAAGAAGACAACGACAAACTTACGACAGATTGTGTGACAAATCAAGACTTTTGTAAGAGAAGTAAGAATGTATTTTGTGTGGAGAGTTTGCAAGGTTTTTCCTTTTGTTTTGGAATTCGCTGTTGTGTGTTTTGTAATCTCTTTGTTCTGCATTTTAGTGAAAATTCTTGATCGTCTTCGCCAGTAGATATAGGCAGATTTGCCAAACCACATTAAATATTGTCTTGTGTGAATGTTTTTTGTCGTTTATTGTTTTCTTGTTTTGTTTCATGCGCATCACATACTTGAATCTGATCCGTGTTTTATTCCGTTATGTTGTTTTGTCACAAAAAAATGGTATCAGAGCTTCATGTTAGAGTTGTGGATTGAAGATTCTTTCAAGGATTTTGTGATGGCGGCCACAAGGTTAGAGGTTCAACGGAAAAAATGGTTTTGGTTGCTCGGAAACACTGTTCAAGGCGGAGCAATTTTGTCTTCTACACCATATTCAAGTATACTTTGTACACAATTGTGGCATATGCGAATGGATCACATTTGTGTAAGAGATTTAGTAGATTTGAGCAAGTGGGGCGGTTTGCTCTATAGTGGGAAGTTTGGGTTTTGTGAGTGGTGTACGCCTAGAAAGCAACACGGATGTGTTACTTTTGGTGATTATGTTTTGTTGTGTCTAAGCAAACAGGTTGAAGATATATATTCAAATGTTAAGTTGGAGTTGGAGGAGGAGTTGGAGTGTGATAGTCCTATTTTGTTGGGACTTAAGGATGTTGTTTTAGGCTCCATTAAGGTTCAAGAAGTTCAATAACATGGTTTTGTGCCCAACTTGGACATTAGGCCTCTAGTCAGATACAGTTTTGAAGACATGGTAGTGGATGCATTTAGTGCTAAGGAGTCAACATATATATCAACAACGCCGGGTTTAGTAATTAAGTTCAAGGGTGACTTAGACTTTATCAATTTGAAAGAGAATTGATTGTGTACCCTTCGGGGTTTGGTGGAAAAGATGATCAAGGAGCTTCGTTTAGTTTGGTTTGGTGAAATTCAAGTTAAGATGGAGATTTGTTGGAAAGTGTCTTGATTTCATACGGCTATGAGCCGTGCATAACTCATCAACCAAGGAAACCCCGTACGTCCCTATTTTTTGTATTTTATTTATTTAGGTCTCTTAAGCCCTGCTTAACGTGTTAGGGTTCCTTAGGTGTGTGTATCACCTATAAAAGATAGCTTTTATGGGTTTCAAGGCTGCGAGAAGATAGTGAAAGACTTGCGGCAGATTGTGGGACAAGTCAAGACTTTTGTGAGAGAAACAAGAACGTATTTTGTGTGGAGAGTTTGCAGGGTTTTTCCTTTTAGTTTTGGAATTCACCGTTGTGCGTTTTGTAATCTCTTTGTTTTCCATTTTAGTGAAAGTTCTTGATCGTCTTCGCTCATGAATGTAGACAGGTTTGTTGAACCACATTAAATATTGTTTAGTTTGATTGTTCTTTACCGTTTATTGTTTTCTTGTTTTATTTCATGCACATCATATACTTGAATCTGATCCGTGTTTTATTATGCTGTGTTGTTTTGGCACAACTCTTTTATTTATAGATTTTGCATGATACCTGCTTTTAGCTAATGGTTGTGACTGTTTGTATGAGTAGATATAAGTTTCTATAGACACCTAATGCATTCCTCTATATTACAACTTTTAATAGAGTTGTAACCCTTTGTTAAGATATTTTGAACGCATCCACATGTGTCAAACACTACATGTGCCATGTGTCATGTCATATGCCACATGTTGTACCCGCATCATGCACCACCCTCCATGCATCATGTGCCAAGTGCCATGCACCCACACCAAGCATTAAGCACCATTTTTGCCATTTTATGCACAAGCACTAGCACCATACACCGCACAAGCACTCGCTCCATGTGTCTACACCATGTACAATGCACCTGTACCAAACATCAAGCATTAGGTGCCATGGAGACTGTGCCACACATACACACTAACACCATGCACCACATATGCACTTGTGACAATGTGAGTGTACGTACTAGCACCATACACCATGCACTACACACGAAGTGCAAAGTGCACTGAAAGTGCCATTGCATCAATGGCTATACATGTGTGTGCACAAGTACATGATGCGTTGAAAAATTTGTAAAAATGAGGTTTTATAAAGTTATAAAACTATTTTGTATAGTTTTGTAAAAAGACAAAAGATGTAGGGTATTTTTGTCTAGAACTTATAACACTCACTCCTACGCTGAAGATTTCTCGTGTCTTTTAGCGGGGTCTAGTGCAAGAACAACATACACACAAGTAAATTGGAACTGGAGGATAATGATCATTTGAAAGAAATTCACATATCATAGACAAGCACATCCTTACACACTTCCTTTTCAAAACAACCCTTTTTTTGTCACAAACAAACTTCTTTTTAAAGACTCATGAATTACTTAGAAATGATCATTATTCTCTGATCAACGCCAAAATTAGTTGGTGTTTTCTAATTTTTGCCACCCATTGACAAGCAATATGTGGCAAAGAGGGGCATATGTAAGCACCTAATTTTGGCGTGATCCCCAATTCTCGGCATTTCTCTTCAAATCAGCAGATGGGCAGAACAATCCCCAGCCTTTTTTCATGATCCAACCAATTCTGATCAATCAAATCCATCAAATGTCCATTTATCGTCCCTCCACAAGCCGACACATGACGGTCTCGACGCCTCTTTTTTAATAGGGGGCAAATGTTTAACCCAATGAACACCATTTATTTTAGTTTCTTTCATTCTATTATTATTATTATTATTTATTATTATTATTATTATTATATGGGGACACAGAGTGACACATTGTTCTGGGTGTAACTCCACTATTTATTTTCATTATTAGTATTATTATTATTATTCTTAATATCCTTTATTTTATTTATTATTTTATTTTTATTTTTATTTTTTATTCTTATTTATATCTTTATTTTTATTTTTATTTTATTTTATTATATTATTATTATTATTTTCTTTATTATTTTATTTTCTCTCTTTTCTTTTCCTCCCTTTCTTCTTTTTTTCTTTTTCTTTTTCTTTTTCTTTTCTTACTTTCCTTTTTTTGTTTTTTCTCCTGGCCGCCTCCCTTGCGCAACGGGGGTGGCAAACCCTCCCCCTCTCCTCTCTCTCCTCGATTCTCCTCTCTCTCCCCACTCTCTCTGGCAACTCTCTCTGGCAACTCTCTCTCTCCCCTCGGCGACCATCTCTCTTTCTCTCTTCCTTCTTTTATCTCCCTCTCTCCCTGACGCTCTCTCCCTCTCTACTGCTCCCCCTGCACCCTCTCTCTCTCGCCCCTTGTTCTTTCTCTGCTGCCCCCTGCACCATCTCTCTCTCTCTCTCTTCTGTGAACGCCATCTCAAGTAGCCACTCTCTCGCCCTCTCTCCTCTCAAACCCTCTCTCGCCCTCTCTCTCACCCTCTCTAATTTTAGCAGACCACCCCCCATGCCCCTCCCTCTCTCTCTCTCAACTCCTCTCTGACCCTCTTTGATTTCTAACAACAAACTCATTCATCAAACTTGATTTTAAGCTAATCTTAGTTTGCTCAATAGCAATCCCATCTGTTAAAACTGATCCTGGGCCAACTTAGTGTATCCAAAAGGCCTAATCTATCCTCAAACTTCTAGCTTAGTAATTCTCCATATCATCCTCTACCATTCGACTTCAAAAGGTCTTATTACTGAATAAAGGAGGCAATGGTATGCAAGCTATGAAGTGAAAAAGTTCCTCAATGTTTGAAACATGAGAATCTGGGAATCAAGGGTTGTTTTTCTTTGTAGGTCATTCTTGTTGCAAAATCATTATGGGGTATCTAGGTTCACTTCCATTCTTTTCATTTGTTTTGGTTTGTAGGATTTACCTAATGCTTCAGCTTCATGATGTAAGCTCATTCAAACTCATAGGGTGATCCTGATTTTAATGAAATATCTATTCTTTTAAAAGTACCAGGCAGGATATAGTTTCTTCATTGTTGATTCGAATTGATTCTCTATTTTTCTCATTGTTATAGTCTTTTATGTATTCTGAAAGCCTCATTAAGACAGGTGTGAATGGATTCAGTTGGACAAGTATCTCAAAGGTTTACTGTTGAGTTGGATTCTTGTTTTATTACTCATAACACTTCAGTTCGTTAGACTCCTTTCTCCATTTTATCATGAAATAGGATGTCACTTGTTATGATAAATCTCATTTGCATTTGAATGTGAACAAATTCAATTCTCATCCATTAATTTACTTTCTTTGTTCTACAGTCTTGGTCCATCTTAATGTTTAAATGGTTTATTTATTTAATAGCATTCAATCCTAACCTGTTGACTTTTTTAAAACACATTATTTAGCAACAAGTTTTATTTTTGTTTTACTAGACACACTTAACATTAAGATCCACATTCTCCTATATGGCTTCATCATATGTTTCTATGTAAATTGCAACAATGTTGGGATTATTTGTGACCTATAATTTCTTCCTTTTTTTGACTATTCATCTCATTACATGACTACTAATTTCTTATGTCTTATATGGTTATGTGAAAAAGCAACAAGGAGATATCTAGAGACCATAGTTGTAGGGTGATAGTGCAGCTGAGCTATTTATTAAGCCCTATGCAAAATGGTAAATGATATATCAATCAAAAAAAAAAAACTAGTTCACTTGATCAGTGACTTGATATTTGTGGATTTTGGATTATGTCTTATATTTGGATAACTTCATTCATTTTATTTAAATCGTATAGATGTGTGCCTGTGTGAGATGAATATAAATGGTGGATAGATTCAGAGCTGTCAGGTGGACAAAAATGTTGTGTGGAGGATGTATGATAGATTTGGAGTGATTTATTGATATGTGGACTATCAGGTTATTGAAGAAAGTGACATGGGAATCACTATTCATCCCTAGGGGTCCATATTACAGCCGTCATACTGTCGAAATTTCAGTAGAAATGGCCCATGGATTCCAGCCTACTTTCAATGAAATGAGATAATGGCAATGAGTGAGATGAATACATTTTGACCATAGACTATAGTGGGTTTAAAGTAGGAAACCATGAAAGTGGATGAGGTGGGGTGCCTAACACCTTCCCCAACTCATAAATGAACAACTTACCTTAGAATCTTTGGGAGTT
>JAOXJP010034594.1:0-16675 GCA_025762735.1 Platanus orientalis | reverse complement strand
TACCCTTTATCTCAGGAAAGTATACCAGTATTAGGAGTTAAACCCCTAGACCTTCGGGTCTAGACTTCTCTTCTTCCTCGAAGAGAATAACCAACGTCAAACTTCATTAGTTAATCCTGAATTGGTGGCGACTCCAAGCAAAGCTTAACCCCCACGTAAAGAGATTAACCTTTCACGCACCAACATCGCCAACCGAAGAGTGGGCCAGGAAACCACGGGCGGGCTAAGGCGTCGAACACCACCCCCCGAACCCCAACATCCACAATAAGGAGAAAGGATGAGAGAAATGTGTTTCAAAACATAGGAAGGGATGAGAGAAATGAGTTTCAAAATGTAGGGAGAGAAGAATAGAGCCATGGGTTTCAAATTTGAAAGGAGTGAGGAAGGAGAATGAGAGGTGAGGTGTGGGAGTTCCCTTATGGTTAGGTTGGGGAGATGAGGGGGACTTAGCAAAAAGAGTGGTGGAGGGGAGTTTACGATTTTGGATGAGGTGTGGGGGAGATTTTGGCTAAAGAATATTATGGGAAGTGCAAGAGGGGGAATTAGAAATAAGTGAGGTGGACTTAGAAAGAAGTGTGGTAGCAATAGAAGCTCCCATCCATAATCCCCTATTCAAAAAATATTTGAGTTAACCATTGAATCCCCTATATTTTTCAAAATGACCCTTGCTCCACCAGAACTTTGAAAACCTAATAACATTTAGGATGTCTAGACCTTTATATTTATTTTTCATTAAAGATATAAATCACATAATTAGTACAATTTTATGTTTAAATATAATATTTAGTTAAAATTGGCTCATACCATGACCAAGTCATCCGGTTTTCAATGATCTTTAGGTCAATGGTTTGGCAAACCCAGCCGAGGGGCCAATTCGCTAGTTGAGCCAGGCCGGTCCAAGTTTGACAACTATTATCTTAATCCTTGGTAGGGTAAACCCAGGTTACTAACATCGACCAGCAAATCACATTGGAGAAATTACCTCTCTTGCACTAGAGTGTATTCCGTAAAGAAAATGCTTAGAGGTATTCAACCTCTTGTATTTTTTGACAACGTAAATCAAATCAAAGGGCCATTGAAGCCATTAGAAAAAGGGAACACCTACTCACAACAAAGCATCAAACATGTTACGTTTGCATCCTTTCAATCATTAAAATCAAT
The DNA here is from genome assembly GCA_025762735.1 of Platanus orientalis. Lineage (NCBI taxonomy): Eukaryota > Viridiplantae > Streptophyta > Magnoliopsida > Proteales > Platanaceae > Platanus > Platanus orientalis. The sequence continues at coordinate 15,514 of JAOXJP010034594.1, read as the reverse complement.
ATCAATTTTACACTAGCAATTCCAGTTTGATCCAACACAATGGCAGCAGGGCCCAAACCCCCTGCTATGATATGTATTAAAAAAGCTGCTTGTGAATGTAGCAGACAGACATTTTGACACATCCAACGCCATGAGAAGTGAGCAACAATTCCTTGGAAATGACCTGCAAGTGAACACAAATTGTTAAAACCTTCCTCGACCAGATCTGTTTATCCTGGAAAGTCTTTGGCACTGAGCCTGCACTATGAAGCAGAAAATAGAGCATGTCATTTCCCACATGTTTGCATAGACCACCACCTGACTTTTGTTTTTTTAGTCTTCAAACACCAAAAGCTACTTTTTTCATATGAAAATTACCATAATAAGGTAACTAATTAAGAAAATTGTTCAAGGATGGCACGAACATGCACATTAATATTAACCAACAGTTTCAACCTAAATTTGCAGTTCCACACCACGAATAAAATTTCAATTGTTTATCAAATTTCATGACACCCCAGGCAGCAGCATCATGCATGGCAAATGGTCCAAAAAAAGTATCTGGGTTTCTTAGAACATTAATGTATCGTATACAAGAATAAATAAATAAAATGTCTTGCTCAGATGATAATGTATTTGACCTAGGATAGCCTCCTTAAGTGAGCTTCACCCAATGGTCAGTTCCTGCACTCTAAATGTTCAGGAAAGCACTTTGACCAAAATTTCCCTTAAGATATCAACTAAAAGTGCTATGCAAAAGAATTCATGTTATACTTCTGTACCCTCTATGAGTATCATGGGCAAAGTTGGAATCCAATTCCAAATTTCTCTCTAGGAATTAAGACCATCCAAATCATAATATCAATTCGTAGCTACTTAAATTAAATTTAGTGGCCTCACGCTCTGGACCATTAAGAAAAGTAACCTTACAGCAGCCTCTCTATTCTCCATCTATCATAAACACCAAACCTTGTTAAACAACTGCTATGACTTCTGGAAAATCCACTACATTCCAACTCCACATGTTCCTAGTGGATTCTGAAAATGTGAGGATCACTTCATTTGCCTCAACATTCCACCAACCAACTTTCTGAAGACTAGAACTGAACATAAAATAGAAATAAAACAGAAGCAATAGAATACCTGTTATCATAACCATCTCTCTTAAATGTACTTTAGCTCTACTGTGTGTTGCGGTTTAGCAACCCTTGAAATGATAAGTAGAGATCTTTGTTATCTTTACCAAATATCTCTTCTGCTTTCCTTAAAGTCTCCTGAATGGAATAAAATAACCATTGTAGTTCAGTCACTGTCCAACTGCCAAGAAACTCAGCCTAAAAGAAAGAAATTATATATATAAGAAAGCTAATGAGGGTCATTAACCGAGTACCTCCCGAGATTGCTTTTGAGCATTCAGCTCCTTGATGTTGGCTAGAAATGCACTAAACTGTTCGTATGAGAGACGGCTCCTGAATGACAGAAACACCACAAAACAGTCTGCAAAGTGCATCACCATTTCTGACTGATTTTAAGAATCAAACTGGATAGATGAAACTAACCTGGCTTGTCGAAAGAACTCCTTTCCATCAATTCGTGGAGTTCGTGCTAAAATTTTTACAATCAGTGTAAAAGTATTAGAATTTAACAGCAGATAAGGCTTTAAACAGAGCGGAATGGCGGAACAGGATTCATGTAGCCGACCCCAAATAGTTGGGATAAGACTGTTTGTTGTTGTTGTTGTTGTTGTTGTTGAGTGTAAAAGTATTAGATAAGATCCTAAAAGAATGTGATATGAAGACAGGTCCAATTGATGGTGCAGCACACCACAATCAATGCCCACCATTTCACATAGTTACACATGCACCATTTGATCTATGTACTCAATAATTGAGACCATCCAATTGATGGGACACATCCTGGATGAGCCATGTCAAAAAACACCACATAGATGATTTTAATTATCCAAGAATCAGCCAGACTGCCGAAGATTTTTATTGTTCATCCAAAGGAGATCAAATGACAAGAAATTCAGACAAGTACAAACATCTTTGTTCATGTAGTTTGGGGGCCATGACCTCTAAAGAAGGTGCTACATTAATTGTAGTTCTAAGATAGATAGCCAATGGGTACTAAGGCCAATTGACAAAAGAGATGTTGACATCAACCACCAAATGTCATGATACCTTTACACAAGCAAGAGGTTGCAAAAACACCCAAAAAAAAAACAGAACAATTTGCATCCACAAACCTCTCAACTTCAATTTTTGAACTGCAATGAATTAATTGTTAGTCACTTAGTTCTAACGAACCTGGCAATGGACGCCCACGAGGAGGAGAGCTGGCTGCAGAGGACTGCTGGCTTGGTGGGTACCATGATGAAAATGTAGTTTGTCCTTCAAACTGGGATTTGGGGGATGTAGTACCGGAGGTCATTTTCGGAGATCCAGCAGCAGAATACCTCCTAGGGGAACCACCTGTGGAATACACTTTTGGTGTTCCAGTTGGAGTTAGCCGTGGGGTGATGTATGGAGTCATAGAGAATTTATGCCCAACATGTCTGGTGGCTGTAAACCAGTAATCAGCTTAATCATGAATAACCAATATCTTGGCAAGAGCATTAGTCAACAAAAAGATGAGGCTATCAGCATACCATCTTCCTTTGGGTTCCCCATTTCGGAAGAGCTAGTGACAAAACGCGGTGCCATGTAACAATGCGTCCCCTCGTCTACAAAAAGAAACAAGTATGGGTTAGCAGATCACTGGAAGAAGGTAGGAACAAAGTTATGACCTCCCAATAAATACAAAACGGTTACATAATAGAAATTACAAGTAACCAAGGGTTTCATCACATCAAATTAAACAGACCTTTCAGAGAATAGGTTTTGGCAACTGATTGGTCGCAGGTTCCTATATCAACAGTTTCAGCTTGTTGCTAACACAAAACAAAACAGAAAACTTTAGCTTTCAAAATAATGTGTGTCACCATAATAGCACTAAGAGACAATCACATGCACACACACACACACACAGAACAGCAGCAGAAGCAAAAGAAAATGTTGAATCATAAAAGTCATTTACAAAAGACAGAATAATTCAGAAATCTTACAGCTGAATTATCATCACTGAGTGACTGCATCAGTTGCCTCTTGAACGTCTCCAACTGTTAGAACAGCCGAGATTTAATCTATGTGCTAATGAAAAAATGACAGCAATTGAAAATATCTTTGCTTGCATAAATTGAAGCTGTTAACAAATGTGATGTTACTGTTCCAAAATATATATATGTGACGAAAAAATACATCAATGAAACAAGCCATCCACTTTTGTTATGGCTTTTGAGAAAACTGAAATTCTGGCATGTCAGGATCCCATGCAATTTTCATCTTAGGACACTTATATACATAACTTTCTGACACCAGATGAACACCCAAAGTATCAAATAGTCCAGGTTTAGGGTTTTGGAAGGGAATTGAGGGTAAAGATCGAATAAGGAAACCATGGTTTAAAGTATCGCGCAATACGGGCGATACGTATCGGTATCGTGAGGTGGGGGGATGAAACCCCCCAGGTAATTGAAATCTCCCTATATATTCCCACGTCTCCCACGTATCGCACAATATGTGGGATTTTTTAAGCCAAAAATACCTTAAAATGCCCAAGAGACGAGAGACAAACCCGTATCTAGGGCTATCAACGGAGCAAATACGAATCGAATATAGGTGTTTTTGTATTCGATTCGTTTAGTTTACGTCCATATTTGAATTTGAACCGATATTCGACAAATATTTTTAAAAGGGTTTCGAATTCGATTTGTCGAATATCGGATATGAATTCAAATATCCGGAATAGAAAGAAAAAAAACTATAAATATTAGAAAATATTGAAATATCTACGAAAAAGAGGGGAAAAAAGAGAGAGAGAGAGAGAGAGAGAGAGAGAGAGAGAGAGGAAGAAGTGGTAAACGGAAGATAGTCACCATCGTTGTCATCACCACCTCGAGTTATCACCGTCGTTGACGTCACCATAACCGCTACCGTCTTGATGTGCAAATCTCGGATCTCTTTCGGTGTGAACCGATATCCCTCCATCTCCTTCTCCCTCTTTCACTTTGAACCAATATTTCTACACCTTATCCCTCTCCCTCTACCTCTTCCTCTCCACGAACAATGAAACCCACTTTTATGTTTTTTTTTTTAAGTGAAACCTTATCTTCATTCTTTAAACAATTAGGGTTTTACTCATTGTAAAGAAAATTACTAGAATACCCTTAACATTAATTAGATATAGAGAGCAATATTGCCAAGATTTTGTATCTTATCGTGTTCTGTCACTATTACAGACTCGCACATGATAGTTTTTTCAATTTGGATTCTTTAAAGGGAGTATATTTTATGTCCAGGATTTGGTGTCCAAGATAGTGTCCAAGGCACAAGATGACTTCATTTAGTATAAAATGAGTGGGAATTTGAAATTTCACCTAACCCCTACCCATTTCATTCCATGTGAAGTCACCTGGACACCAAATCCTGGACAGAACATCTATATAAGTCACCTGGACTCATGATTTATTGAAATACCCTTTGTTTACTATAATACCCTTAGATTCATATATAATTTATTAAAATATCCTTATGGCATTGTAATATCATAATATGCTTATAATGTAACAAGAAATATACTTAACTTTATATACTATTTAACATATAAATATATATATATATATATCAAATATTTTTTCAGACGAATATTTTTCAGATCAGATAAAGGTGTATTCATATTCGATTCGTTTATAAACGACTATTTACTAAACAAATAGAATATTTTAACGGATCGAATATAGATGCATCCGTGTATTTTCTTTTTTCGGATTGAACACGAACCAGATATCAGATAATTGAAAACCCCACTCGAATTGTGTCTCCCGAGCTTATCGCCAACTTCAAAAAACCTCTTTTTTGTGATTCTTTATAAATTTAGCTTACTAAAACAAAATCTAAGACTCTACTTGAGTCCATTTCGATTGAAAACCTTCCTTGGAGCCAAATCGAATGATCAAAACCAAAACCCCAAATTTTGTCAAAAACTTTAATAAGTTCTCTAATTTTTTTTATGTCATGCATATATAATTATCCTAAGAGCATGGAAACCAAACATGGAGCTCAAAAAAAATAAACCTTCATGCAATCCTGCTTTAGATAAATTTTCCAAGTCTCCCGTTTGAATTTTGTTCGGTTGATGCTTTAAGCATTATTGGAAGTGTGATAGGTATTCCTCTATATACAAACAAATGCACAATGTCAAGGGAAAGACTTGCTTATGCAAGGCTCTGTATTGAAGTTCAATCGAATAAACCACTGAAGTCATTACAATTATGACAGAAGACGGCCAAAGAACAAAGCAACTAATTTAGTACAACTTGAAGCCATCAAGATGTGAGAAATATTGTTGCTTTGGACATAATACAAGTCAATGCTTGGATCAAAATCTAGTAGAAAAACCAGAAAGCAAGTATGGATGCCCAAAAAAACTGGAAAACATGAAGATAAACAACCCACTAATGAAAAAAGTGGGAAAAATGAGCATATGTTGAATGAAGTGTTGCATACAAATACAATCCAAACAGCAATTGACAACAGGTTTCAAGTTCTTAAAACTTAAAAAGATATTGTAACATATGGTTTACAAGCAAAAAAGGACAACGAGAACGAGGGGACTGAAAGCCACACTCAAGAACAGGAGAACAATGCTATACTAGAGAAAATAAACAATGAGTTCACCCAACAGGAACACGGAAAGAGGTAGGGAAGAGAAGAGCCAGAGCCCTTCAAGCTTGATGAAAAGTATGAAACAAATGCAAGGAGTCCAAAGACACTACTCAGGGAAACTCACAACACAAAGAATTCAAATCCCAATGGAGAAGCAATCTAAAGGAGGAAAAGGTGGAATCCATAAGGGTCAAGACAAAGCACCAATTGGAAGGACTTCAAGAAGTCAGGAGGTCAATTCACCAACAAAAATATTTTTAATTATTAAGATTTTAACATGGAATATTCGGGGATTAAATGCTCTGGAAAAGCAAAATGAAGTTAATTTGTTGTTGAAGGAACATAAGCCAAAAGTATTTTGGTAGACAAAGGTGAAAGTTGCAAGTAAGGATAACATCATATGGGATTCCTTCAGTAGGTGGGAAGTCATTACAAACTATGGTGAAAATGAAAATCGCTGAATATGGGTGCTTCATTTTACCAAACCATATTGAAGTCAGCAACATCAAGAAGAATATGCAGATGACAACATGTAATATGAAAATCAAGGCAATAAATACTAAGATTGTATGCTCAGTAGTATATGCACTAAATACCTAAGATGAGAGACTGGTGTTATGGGAAGAAATGGAACAAATGGCTCAACATATTGACATCCCCTGGATTGTGACTAGGGACTTTAATTGTATACAATATGCCCATGAAAAGCTTGGAGGTGAGGATCTGAACTTATCAGCAATGAAAGATTTTAACAATAGTTTGGGGGAAGCTGAACTTCATGATTTAAAATGGAAGGGACAACAGTTTACATGGTGGAAGAAACAAAGTGAAGGTAAGATTGAATCTAAAACGACCCCAAATTTCATAACCTTATTTAGGCATGAATTTGGTCCACTACTAACCGAATCCAAATGCAATTCGTTATAAATTTTAACTTTTCACCTTAACCATAGATATAGCATAACATACACAACGAAATAAGAATAAATCACTAACATCATGTGTGCAGTAGAAATAAGGCTAAGCCATCATATATAGAAAATAAACTTTTATCAACATCTTCAAAATCAAATATGCATAATGCAACTATGTCATGTATGAACGCATTACAAAACATAAACTCTTAGTTATAAGGGTTAACACAACCGAATATATAATGTCCACTATGGAATGAGAAAATTGTACTAGTGCAAAAAATAAAGACTAAGGATGGCATTCTCTCACATGCCCTCCTCCAAAACCAAGTGCTCTAAAAACGCACATGTACACTGTAACCCACTTGAAATAAAAATGGTATAGATGGTATAGATGGGTGAGATCCATTGCTCATTAGTAGGTATATAAAACCTACTACGAAACCAAACGAGCAAAGCATGAATCTTTCAATAGAAAAACACTGAGTATGTCTTTATATAAAATACATACTAATTTATAGCATGTAAGCATGTGTTAGTGTACATACATCATCTACTAGTCATCACACAATCTATACACTCATCATCATAGTTCATCATGTAAGAACTATGCATGACAAAATACACATGTATCTATTTATACATGCCATTCTTGTAACATCTACGCATAGCAATATGCATAATTCTACTTATACATGAAATTCTTTTAATATCTACGCATGACAATATACATGATTCTGTTTATACATGACATTCTTTTAATATCTACACATGACAATATGTATGATTCTACTTATACACGGCATTTTTCTATTATATCTACATGACGATACGCATGATAATATAAATATACAATGACATAGTAAACATTTCTTAAACATATTATGATAGGGACACTTGGTGTAATCCTGACAAGCATTTTCTAATGGTTTCCACGCATGACCTACACATTACCAACAAGAATAAGTATAGGTAAACATGCATCATTCATATGCATTTAGTAAATATAACAAGACAATTGGCATGGTGAGGCATATATAGTTCAATTTCTATTCCTATAAATTCATATTTACCTTGGTATTTATTGTTTACATTATAGTTTTCATAAACACTTACCATTTGTATTGTTTACTATAGTTCATTTTCTCTTACTTGTCATTATCTTTAGCATTTTCATTTTTTAGGTTCCTTTACTACTTATCACTTTATCAAATTTCACTTATCACTTCAAATAGTTTTTATTGTTTTCCTTTTAGAATTCACTTATCATTTTCTTAAAACTACATCTTCTTATTTTTATACATACCTTGTAGACTTTGATCTTTTTAAAGAGTACGTGATTCAATCTTTTCTTAACATTTTATTTACTTATTTATACTAAGGTCTTATATTTTCATTAATAACTTATGTATTATATTTTCCTTCCATTAAACTTTTTTTCTTATATAACTTATGAATTTCTTATTTGTAAAACTTATATATTTTTCACTTCTTTGTCATAATACTTTTATTTATTTACATGATTAATAATTTTACTTTTACCTTTAAAGCTTATATGTTTTCATTTTTATTCTTGTCACAGTTTCACCATTCTTACATATCTTATGCATTTCCTTATATTTGTGAGATTTAAGTGTTTCCATTTCTTACCTTTACACATTCTTTCTTATATGATTTATAATTTTTACTTCACTTTTGAAGCTTGTAGGTTTTTCTTTCTTTTATTAATGCTTTTACTTTCTTATGGACTTTTTTTTTTCTTCTTATCATAGTTTCTTTTCTTTCTTATGAGTTTTTTTATTTTCTTACATGTTTTTCCATTCTCCAATGACCTTTAGCATTACTTCATATATTGATACATTGTGTCATTCCATAATAGCAAGGACCATCATACCTAGTCATTGAGATCTATTCTCAATGAAAAGGTTGTCACTGCATTATGTCTACTATATAATGGTACGATGGCCCTCCCATTAGGGTACGATGCAATGGTACGATGGTCCTTCCATTAGGGTCATTACATTATGTCTGAGATTTTACATTATAGGGTCCATCATACCATTGCATTATTATCATAATGGGAGGGTCATCGTACTATTGCATTACTACTCTAATAGGAAGGCCATCATACCATTACATTATTACCCCAATGGGAGGATCATCATACCACTACATTATTACCCCAATGGGAGGGTCATCATACCCTTTATCATTTACATCTTAGTTATTTTTACTTTTCACTTAACATTAGTCATCATTTAGCTCCCAATGTTGAGACATTCATTATTTAGACACTCGTCTTTACTTTTCTAACGTATCTTATTTCATTTTTTTTTATCCCTCATTTGTTTCAAAGATTGTCCATTCTTAGTCATCTTACATTTACTTATCATATTATTTCATCATGATGTAAGGGGCAATTAAATTAACATAATATAAATATACTAGCAAGATTAAGAATATGTACAATACGAACAAATCATCCTTTAACCTTATTAACGAGAGAAATCATATAACTCTCCATATATTTCCAAACATCATAAAACCTATACACATGACATGAGCAATAGTCTAGATAACAATTCAATCATATATGTCATCCAATCATTCATTATCTCTAAGCATATTTTACTTGAATCATTTCATAGAGTTTTATAAGCAATTTATATACCACAATATGCTAGTATCATTACATGGACATCAATATGCTTCATAATTATCTTCTAACATTACCCTTAACCAATATATTTAAGAGATATTCATCGTTAATTCAAATAATCATACTTCTCATGGAAAATCAAGCAAATCATCCATTAATATCTTTCATGAAAACTACATAATTATAGAATCTTAATTTACAAACATTCACAATGCATGAGATTCATTATTTCAAAGAAATACATATACATAGCATACAAATCCATTTTTCCTCATATAGTATAAATTAGGGGTTTATAAGATTCTTACAAAAATTTATAAGATTTCATCACAAATCACAGATGTAGAGAAGGGCTTCACAAACATATGAGAAAACATTCATAGACTTAAGATTTTACCATTACAAGACTTCTAAGAGCATAAGAACAAACAAAATAAAATAAGCTTTATGTAACTACTTACCCAAGTTTCTAATCCTTGGTTTGAAAGGAATCCTCCTCCAAAACTTTCTTACCTTTGTCAAACATTCTTCCTTCTATGAGTAAATAAGTATTTCATGATTAGAATACATAAACTAAGGTAGAAAATGGAAAACTATAACTATTTTATGCTAAATCTAGGTTCTAGCAACTTACCCAAGCTTGAAGAAAATGAATATTTTTTTCATTATCTCCATCTCCCTCTTTGTGTTTTAAGGAGTCTAAATGACCTAAATAAAGTTTATTACGGTTTAGAAGGTGTTCAAAACAAGATCCCACGTGTTTGGGGGTCCAATGAGTGAAAGTCACATCACCAAATGGCAAAAATAGCAATTTTCGAACTTTTCAGCATTTTTTTCCAAGTCCTGACCGGTCAAGGCACTTCACAAGGGTGATGCCCTATCTCTCTGACTGATCAGACACGGGTCAGGGTTTTCAACTTAGACACCCTGCGGCAAAACAATCATAACTTCCTTTAGAAAACTTCTTTTCATGAACTGTTTGAAGCATTGGAAAGTAGACTCCTGGAGCTTTCCAACAATGTATGGTTTGAACTCTAATTCATTAGGGGTTGTACAAGTTTGCCTATGAAGTTACCGCAAGTTCGTTCTAGTGACAACTTTCGAACTTAGCAAGTTCGAGGCTTATCTTTGTTTCCCTCACTTCTAATTCATTTCATTAGGCCACAAATACCACAAATGACTTCCTAAAAATGTTTAAAGACAATTTTACCCTTACGCATGTTAAATTACATTTTTTTACCCCTTTAGAGTGTTGCAGAGTATTACAAAATCTAAACTAGATAGAGTTTTGCCTAATGAAGCATGGATGTCTAAATTCTAAAGCGTTGCGGCTGAATTTTTACTACCGAGCATATCAGATCATAGTCCAAGCATTGTTAAAGTGGTTGAATATACAAGCGAAGGTCCAAAACCATTCAGGTTCTTTGATATGTGGATCCAACATGAGGATTTTTTAAGAATTGTTCAGGAGGCCTACAAAATTGAAATACAAGGAAATCTGTTATTCAAGATTGTTCAAAAACTGAAGGCAATGAAGAAAATGCTGAAAGAATGGAACAAAAATTACCTTTGGCAGAGTGGATGTTCATGTTGAAAATGCCAAAAACAAAATGATGCGATGCCAAGAAGTAACAAGTCTTAACCGAAATGACAAAGATTTAGTGAGAAAAGAAATAGAAGTGACCATGGAATATATTAGAATGATGAGAATGGAAGAAAATTTGTTGAGGCAAAATCCAGAATACAATGGCTACAATTGAGGGATTCGAAAAACAAATTCTTCCATAGATCTCGTATTAGTAGAAGAAACCATAACTACATAACAAAGATCAAGAAAGGGAATGATACAATAAGTGAGAAAATATAAGAAATCAAAGATGCAGTTGTAAACTTCTTTCAAGGCTTGCTAGCTCCTTTAGAAAATGAAAGACACCCTATGGATCACCAATGGCCAAATACTTCAATGTTAACGTGGGATCAAAAACAAAGCTTGGTGGCTGAAATAGAAGATGATGAGATTAAACAAGTGATATTTGGGGGAAAAGAAGGGAAAGCTCCAAGGCCAAATGGGTTTCACTCTATCATTCTTCAAAGCTTCTTAGCATGTGGTGGGAACCGAAGTAGTGGGGCTATTATATACTTCTTCAGATCAAGTGGAATGCTGCGTGAATTGAATTCCACATTTGTATGCCTGATTCCAAAGAAAAAATCTGCAGAATCCTTTGGTGAGTTTTGCCCTATTGCACTTTGCAATGTCTTATACAAATTCATCACTAAGATCCTGGCAAATAGAATGAAGAAGGTACTGAATTCCTTGGTCAATTACAATCAATCACCCTTTGTCATGAGGTTGTGATAAGATTTAACAGAAAAAATCATCCCCCAACCACTATTCTGAATATAGACATACAGAAGGCTTATGATTCCATATCCTGGAATTTTATGGAAGAAACTATGTTTAAGATGGGATTTTCAACTCTATTTATCCATTGGATATTGAAATGCATTTCAACTCCTAAGTTCCCCATTTAATCAATGGATCCCCTGCTGGATATTTTTCTAGTACATGAGGACTTCGACAAGGGGACCCAATATTCCCCTATTTGTTTACACTGGCAATGGAAATCTTGACAAGGAAGATTGAGGAGGTAGAAAGAGGAAGGATAAATCTTATACCAAAATGTAAAGCTATTGGGTTGTCTCTCCTTGCTTTTGCTAACGATCTAATGATCTTCTCTAAAGCAGATGATGAATCCATACGTACAATTAGAAATACATTACAGGTTCTCTATGATATCGGATCTCACTATTAATAGCGGAAATCTACACAGATCTTTGCTGGGGTGTCAGATACTCAAAAAGAAAGGCTACTTACTATCACTAGGTGTACTGAAGGACATCTCCCTCTGAAGTATTTAAGAGTACCTCTCATCTCACGTAAATTATCATCTTAGGACTATCAACCCATAGTAAACCTAATAAAGAAGAAACTAGCAAGTTGGATTATAAGCCCATTGTCTTATGCGGGTCACCTGAAGTTGATAAAAGTAGTTCTTCAGAGCTACTATATTTCTTAGTCTGGAGTGTTTGGTCTTCCAGGAAAGATTACTAGACATATCAAATCAATATTTGCACGGTTTCTTTGGGCTAGACCAAACCTCACAATGCAACTCCACAATTAGCTGGGATGCAATATGTAAACCAAACGAAGGAGGATCGAGGCTTAGAAGGGTTAAGGAGATAAACAACGCAGACATAATTAAGCAAATATGGTGGATAGCTTCTTTGAAGTACAATCTATGGGTTAAATGGATCCATGCAAAATACCTTAAACATGAGTCTATATAGACAGTTAGGATTCCTAAAGATTGCTCCTGGGTATAGAGGAAAATAATGAAGATTAGAGAGTTTGCAAAACCGTATGTCCTCAATGTCATTGGTGATGATAACAACACAAGGTTGTGGCTTGATAAGTGGCATCCAGAAGGGGCGTTGATTAAAAAATTTGGAGTCAAAATCATATATGATGCGGCTTCTGATAGACTCAGCAAAGTATCTACAATTATCCAAGGAAGAAATTGGCATACGGAACCGGCTACATCCCATCTTTTGATGCAGACATGGGGAAGTTTAGATGAGGTGAATAGAATGCATTACACTGAGAAGGATGTTATAGTTTGGACAGCAAGTTTTGATGGGAAGTTCAGTACAAAATCAACTTGGAAAATTACCTACACCCCCTTGGCAAGAGTGAATTGGCACGAAATTGTGTGGTTCTCACACAATATACCTAAACACAACTTCACAACTTGGAGAGCCTTGACCAAAAAATTGCCTACCCAGAGTCATCTTTGTAAGTTGAAAATACTAAGGAATTCTCAATGTTGTTTCTATTGGAACAACAGGGAGAATTTGGATCATCCTTTTTTCCAATGTGTTTTTTCAAATACAATATGGAGGACGGTCTTGAAGATGTTGAGCTCATTTAGGAAAAGACTGAGAACCCTTCAAGGTGAAAGTGAATGGATTCAAAGCAAGTTCAAAGGAAAGGGCATCATAGAAACAATCAGCAAGTTGGCGTTCAATAACACAATCTACCACATCTGCAGAGAAAGAAATGCAAGGACATTTCAGAACTCAAGTTCAACAAGTCGATTCATCATTCAGCAAATAATCATGGAAATTCAAGTTAAGATCAGAGATATCAGATATCCCTTCAAGTTATGAAGACAACCCATGGAATAGGCACATTATGACTAAATGGGGTATTAGGATGGAGGCGAGAACATGCACTTGGTTAAAGCCTCAACCAGGAGTGCTTTCACTACACTGCGATGGATCATTAACCACAACTAAAGCAAGCTATGAAGGATTATTTCAGGTTGAGAATGGAGACCCTGTCTTAGCTTTTTTAGGGACCAAGTCATTACCAAATGTGTTGTGTGGAAATGCACTATTTTTACAGGGGACTACACATTGCATGTGAAAAGGGATATAGGAAATTGCAAATCGGAATGGACTCTCAACTAGCAATGATGATAGTTAGAAGAACCTACCATTGTCCTTGACAAGCAATCACATTGGCTAGCAAGATTTGGAATCTTCTACCTCAGTTCGAGAGGAATCTTCTACTAATATTGACCATACCTAGCGAGAGGCAAATGAACCGGGTGATTTTTAGCATCAATGGGAAGGGGGGACTGAATCAATCTTGTATCCATTTGAATTTCCTAATTCTCTTAGAGAAGCAGTTGTTAAAGATGTTGATGGATGTATATATGACCGATTGTAATTTCTTTTTTAATTAAAATTTATTTACTCATCAAGAAAAAAAATTTAATATATAATAAGAAAATGGAAGCTTAAAAGATCCCGCTATTGGGGGTTAAACGATGACACAAATGTAAATGACATCCAAGAAAAAGATGACATGAAAGAAAACATGAAAGTAAAGTACATGAAAGGAAAAACAAAAAAAAAAAAATGAAAGAAGTGTAAATGAAAGAATGAGGAAAAGCAATGAAAGAAAAGTACATGAAAATATGAGAAAACAAGTAAAAATCTATATGAATGAAAATGAAAGAGAAAAGTCGAGAGAACTTATCCAACAACTAAATGGGAACTACATTGACCAATAAGGTAAAAGAAAGGAAAGAAAGAATGACCATAAACAAGAGATATGAAAGTAAGTACAAAGATGAAAGAAAACTAAAGACTATGAAAAGAAAAAGTAAAAAAAAGGAATGCACACAAAGAAAGTTTACATGAAAGAACTATATGTGATTTGACATGACTATTCATATGCTATTAGTCTCATTTGTGACTTCAGTTCATATGTCTATTGCCATGAATATATCACGCTCTACTTGTTTCTACTTCATATCTTTTTATATAATTACTTGTTAAGTCCGTCAAGCTCACCTAAAATTGACACACCACAAATTGAACCATGATGGAGCTCACATGATCAAGTGTTCATATAGTGGAAGACACATTTTCTAGAAAGACATGTCATTAGAGATAAAGAGAGAGACGATACTCCTTTTGTTATGCATTTTCTTATTTTGAGACTTTATTAAAGATGTATTGATGATATTTTACTTTAGTGTTATTTGAAGCACTTTATTGAGATGATGTTACTTTGGAATTTACCTTCAGAAATGATTTGGAAATGATGACTTTTATTTTTCCTAAAAGAATTTTGTGTGATGTTATAACTATGGTAAATAAGATTTCTTATACCTTGTTTGAAAATAATTGTAGAGAAGTATTGATGAGAATGTAAGTATTCCGTTGCATAAGATTATGAGTGGCAAATGTTCTATTTATATTCCGCTACAAATAGTTGGAAGGATGTGAATGGATATGGATGTTTAAGTTTACACTGCAAGTCTGCAACCCTTATGAAAAGTAAGAAACATAAGGCAAAGCCACACCTTGGGAATTGTGGGTCAAATCCAGGGGTATGGAATAGTATATTCCAAATCATGATTGTCACAATCCGGGTTGGTTCTTCACCACACAACTCGGGTAAAGGAAAAAACTCAGGTTGTGACACATCAAAACCCTAAGAAAACATTTTACAAGAGAGACTCAACCAACCCAAAACATTAAAAAAATTCACAAAATGTGTATACTTTTTTTTCTATAATTTGATTCTTCAAAGACATTAGATAATCACCCATTACAAATCTCTC
>JAOXJP010034583.1:0-16676 GCA_025762735.1 Platanus orientalis | reverse complement strand
AATACAAGTTGAAGGTGCTAGAAGGACTAGAGGAAGGCCAAAATTGACCTGGGTGGAGGTAGTAAAGAGGGATATGATAGCTTGTAATTCAACGGCAGATATGGCCCTAAATAGAGCGGAATGGTGGAATAGGATTCGTGTAGCCGACCCCAAATAGTTGGGATAAGGCTGGTTGTTGTTGTTGAATTATGATTTGGCTTCTTGTTTTAAATAAATATTTTGTAATTATATTCATTTCATAGGTATCAAAATCATGATTTGTTGTTCAGCTCAAAAGGATTTGAGCCACTTGTTAACACCTAATTTTATATCTATTTTGAACTATCTTGTAGAAACGTCTGGATGATACATGGTGCTTCTCAGGATTTAGACGATTCTCAGCAATTAGCAATGGCAGTGATGGAGTGCCATTTTTTGGAGGTTGAATATGATGAGTATGCCACTACAAATGAATGCCAGTGAAGCCTCATTCTGCAACTTTGATACACTTAGGCAAGTCCTTTGTTCATTCTGTTTTATTGAATATGGATTTTTCTCGTGCTTAACATTTTTAAACTGGAAAATCAATTGCATGTCTTTTCTTTATTGGAATTTGTAACCTATTAAAAATTTGCCATTGGAATTGTAAATCCTACAACCTGTCTGGCTTTCAAAAAGCACAAACCACACTGTTACAAATGTATGAATTGAATATATAACCTCTATTCATCCAAAAATATATAACCTCCATTCAACACATCTTACTACCTAAATACAAAGACAACAACAATAGTAACAATAGCACTAATAGATACTGCTACAGGTTCAACAATAGGCTCCAAATTTCTTCTGGCTTTCTGTGTTATTCTTCTAGCTTTTTTGTTCTTATTATTATTATTATTATTTTGCTTTTTTGTTTTTGTGCTTGTCTGGAAACCTTTATTCTAGTTTCACTTATGACCCTGATTTTCAATTCCTCCTAGGCCTTCTCTCTACCCTGGGTATTATTCTTCCGTTCATGAATTAATGGACATCGGATCAGACAAATCAATATCAGAAAAAAAGGTTCCTTTTCAAGTGCTTCGAGATGCTTCATCAATTCGTTAAGTCGATTCCTATTGGCAAAAGTGTCTGAACCTTCATCAAGGTCCCAACTGGATTGACCAACATCAGTCACAATCAACAAGCCCGTATTCCCTACTGATTACCCAAGTTTTCTTCGTTTCGCATCTTCAGTCGTCCTTGCCACTACAATTTCAACAGTCTTTGTTTTCCTGTGGAATGGAGTGAAACCACTGGTGTAGCTTAAGGAACAGACTAGCTCCCTTCCTGTTGCTCACAGTGGTGTCTCCATTCGCAACCTCAAGAATGAATCTGACTTTAGGGTCTAGTTTCAATAGCTCCCGCTTAAGATTGTCTAATAATACTTTCAGTTGGGAATTACTAAGGTCGATTTGAACAGCATGTCTTATTAAAAGTTATGAAACTAACCTTCGGAACCAGTTTATTTACCTTTCTTTTCTTTTAGGATTTAAGCCATAATTAAAAGAATTCCTCAAAAACTGCAAAGAGGGAAAGAAAAGTGGATGATCAAAATGAGAGTCCAGACTAGATGAATATGATAAAATAATAGACTCCATGAAAGATCAAACATATTTCGTAATTACATCTTTTACATCAAATAAAATGCATATTGCTTGAACTGATTCTAGTGTTGAGCTAAAACTTCATCAGACCCTTTGCTTGGCCACCGTCAATATCTTTTGGACATGATACCTTGAAAATGTCTTTACCAAATATATATATATATATATATATATATATAAAGATGACTTCAAAATTTACTGTTGCATTATCATTGTACTCCTTATAATCTAGCAAACATGACAACTCTCTCCAACAGGCTTCATGATCTTGGAATTAAAATGGCACTTTATTAGACTTCAATTTTTACATAAAAAGTTCTTGACGAGAGGTCCTAGATTTTGTCGTTGGAACTCTTTTTAATTATGAGCCCATCTACGGATGAGCAGTTCTGTAATGCAAACAAATGGTGGAGCCCACCCCAACTTCTTTGTTTGCTTTTTCCCCTGATCAATCAATCCCTTGAATCCTTAGTAACATGGATCCATGGGCTTCATCGATTCACCATTACAAGCACTGTACATTTGCATTAATGTATCTTGGGTTGCAATTGGGATTGTAAAAGCTCCCACTAACTCTCAATTCATTCACTGCCATTGATCAGAATCATATGTATAATTGATATTTACCTGATGCACAAACATTAATATCTATTATATTTAGAAGACAGCCTTCTTCCTTCACTTACAAATTTTCATTTATGATTTTAACGAAAACTTGTGGACTAGATTCGTAATTTTATATCTTTGTTCAAGTAATCAAGTAGGATATCATCGTCTCTTTTGAGAATAAGAATCATGTGTGATTGCATGATCTTTCCTCCCTGTGAAAGGGGTAAAACATAGACACCAAAAATGATTAAGAGAGATGAAGTTAAAATGATAAAAACAAAATGAAGTTATTATGTGTATAATGGCAAGCCGAATGCGCAGTTACATAACCATAGAACTGAGCAATCGCCGCTTCCTTCACTAATCAAGTGCTCAGCCGCAAACACCTCTATCAGAAATAAAGTGGTTTAACAAAAAATATCAAACTGTGAATGTAAATTTGTAAGATTTTTGAACCGCAAATTGCCAGAGCCAATTCTTCTTGGTCGATGCAAGCTCAATTGCATCTCCATCTTGCTTATCCACCCACAAGAAATCCGGCTGGGATTTGATGCACCCCCCAAAAAGAGATGGCAGGCTCCAATGCAATAGCAGATTGCATCTCCATCTTGCTTATCCGCCCACAAGAAATCTGGCTGGGATTTGGTGCGCCCCCCAAAAAGAGATGGCAGGCTCCAATGCGATAGCCAGGTACTACCAATTGTTGCTGATCCATTACAGCATGGCAATGAACCTACCGAAAGGTAATGGGTTGAAAAAGTTATTCATCAATATATCATGAACTTGGTGTGATGTAGATGATGTGATAACATACAACCACTCTTCCCTTCACCTCTATAAAAGAAACCAAGTATTTACAAATTAGAGTGTGATGATTGAAGAGCTCACGAACCATAGAGGAGAAGAAGAACAAGGCGGGTTGCTTCCATTTGTGCCCTGCTACTTCTTCTCTCTCCCTCTCTCCCTCTCTCTCACTCTCACCTTCTTGGTTTCATGCGTTAGTTTAACCATACAATTCTCCAGTTAGTGGAGTTTAATCTGGACTATGATTGAGTTCTGAGCTCATGTCTTATGTGATTTTGCTCTCATGTTCAATTTGTTGTTCATGGTTGAGAGACGAGCTCACGAAATACCCGACCTTAATGGGCTATTTAAGATTTTCTTTTGTTTTTGCCGAATCATAAAAACCCATAGAGAGACAAGAGTTGTATCCAAAATATATTGTATCCTAGAATTAGCTTGGCCGTGTTACGGGAAGCCTTGACTACCTTCAAGAAATGTAATAATGAGGCTTTCTAGTACTTAAGATAGGTTTTTTTTTTTTTTTTTTTGCTAAAAGAAAATCACATATTAAGCTATGCTAAGAAAGAACCTGGATTAGACAAAAGATCAAGCTTCAAAGAGTCTATTAGCCACACATGGAGGCTAATAGACCAATGCGTTTCAGAAGCAACGTTTATAGGTTGCCCTAGCTTGGGCTAGACAATTAGCAACCCGGGGCACCCATGAAAAAACAGTCTCCTCAAATATTGAGGCAATATGATTACAATCCTTAATAAGACCCTTGACAGACCAAGGGCATAAATTGAGATCACTTTCTTAAGTTTTAACTAATGGGCTTTTAATAGGCCTAACCGAGCATTCATGTTCTCCGTAGCATCAGACGACCAAGAAATACCTGGCTCTGCTAGGCATACAAAAAGCTTCCAACACCATCACAAATGATAAAACCTGCTTCCAGCTTAGCTTCATTATCAATGTCGGATCTATAAAAATTAATTTTAAAGAAACCCGAAGGAGGAGGATTCTAAAAAGAAATGTCAGCCGAAACCTCAAACTTGAAAGTTGCATAAGAAATTTCTTTACTTTCCTCTATTAGCCTACAAGTGTCAGCAATAATTTTAGAAGGAGGCACAATAAATTTCTCAAAATCTCTTAAATTCCTTAGTTTCCAAACATTCCAATAAAAAATAACAATAGTAGAGATAATATCAGATTTTTCAGATTTAGACCAATTCTTTAAGTCAAACCATTTCATAACCAACAAACAAAAGAATTATTATCATTTAATTCAATCCATAATGAAAGATGACAAGCAAACAAAATTCTTTTAACCAATTCACAAGATAACAAAAAATGGCCAATAGTTTCCATAGAAGTTTCACAAATGGGCATTTGGGACTAATATTAACCTTTCTTCTATAAAGGTTACCATTGGTAGGAATAGCATTCATACAAGCTTTCCAAATGAAGTGTTTAATTTTTTTAAGAATATGTGGACCCCAAAGTTTACTCCAAGAATTACAGGGGTTCAAAGGGGGAGAGGGATGAGTAACTGATGGAGGGGAGATGGCAAGATGATAGGCAGACTGAGTACTAAATTGGCCTCTTTTATCATGACACCAGATTACCTCATCCTACTCATTAATCATCCTTAAGGGAATCTTAGGAATTGCTTCCTCTATAAATTTGAGATATGATGGAAGATAAATTCCATTTCCTAAAGTCTCCATCAATCAAATCCAAAACAAGGAGAGGGGAAGGAGGAGGGCTCGAGGGAGAGATGTGAAAATTAGGACAGAAGAGGATCCACACATCATCCTAGACATTAATCCTCTCCCCAAATCCCACTTGCTACCGAAGACCTCTATTGAAAATCTCTTTACCCTTTTGGATGTTCTTCCAAGCCTAGGAGCTATTATTCCTAGCTTTAGACTCGAGGAAATTGACATTAGGAAAGTAAAAGGATTTCGATTTTTGAGAATTCCCCAAACTTATTTGGCAAGAAGGGATTTCTTAAAGGCATGGATATCCCTATACCCTAGATGCCCATCACACTTGCCTTTTCTAAGATTATCCTAACAAATCTAGTTTATCTTTTTCTTGGACTTCTTTCCACCCCCACCAAAATTTTCTCTAACTTGCGTTAATGGTTTCACAAATTCTTTTTGAAATGAGGAAGCAAGACATAACAAGCATAAGGATGGTAGAAACAATAGATTTGAGACAAACTTATTTGATAGCTTGATTTAAGAGCGTAGATTTCCAACATTGGATTTTGTTTTTAGTCCTTTCTATACTGAAGGAGAATAAGGCTATCTTATTTCTACCAATTGGATGAAGGAAAATCTTGATAGTTACTAAGATATTGAGATTGATTTATATTTAAAGCATTTTGGACAAGTCTTTTAAACTATCTTAGCATTCTAGTGCTAAAGACAACTTCTAATTTCTCATAGTTGATGGTTTGACCCAAAGCTTCACTAAAATCTTTAAGGCACTCTAGAATGGACTAAATTTCATGCATATTCACTTTTGAAATGATGTAATTGTAACATCTTGCATGTGCCTAAGTCTATTATGATGATTGTATGAAAATATAATGAGTATATGAATAGTTCTTAGACCAAAAATGGGATTATAATAGGATAGAATGTAATGTTGAGACTTAGGAAAAACCTAGACCAAGAGAGGACCCAATAAGACTAAGAAAGAGAAAAAATAACAAATTTCGATCATTCAAAATTTCCCTCGAGCAGTCAAAGTTCGAACGTTCAAAGAAACATCCGAACGCTCGAAAAACACTGAGAGAAAACCGCATTCTACCTGAACGTTTAAACTAGAATTTTGAGCATTCGAAATTAGACTCTATTGTTCAAAAATAATTTCGACTATTCGAAACCGTTTGATTATTCAAAAATGATTTTGAACTTTCGAAAATCATATTCCAAGAAAAAATATATATGTGCGAAACTCAAGATTTTTCCCTCTTTATATGTGAAATTCCCTTGATCTTGACACAAAACCATTGAATTGCCCAATTTATACAAAATGAACACTGAAAGAAACTAAGGGGAAGAGAAAAAGGAGAATTGGGAAAGGAAGAGAGAAAATTCTTTCTAGAGAGCAATGTTTTGAGGATTTTGACCTTTAATCCATATAGATCTATGCTTGATGAGTGTTAATTATGTAAAATTTCAGAGAAAGAGGATTGGTAGGAATCTTTGAGGAAGAGGCTCCATGGAAAGGAAATCCTACAAGAAGAAGAAGAGTAGATTCAAGAAGAGATTAGTTGTGGTAAGTATTTGTATAAAATATGCATTGATTTTGCTTTATGTTCTTAGATAAAATGCTTTCAATGTTTTGGATTGAAAATTTAAGGTTGTCTTTGTATTGGTTTGAGGACTTGAGAGGTTTTTCAAAGGATCTTTAATCATATTGGTCTCTATACTTTTGATTGGGGAATTTATGACGTAATTTTTCATGGATTTGTACTAGGAGATGTCCTATTTTACTCCTAGAAGTCCATATATTCCTTTAGATCTAACATTATCCTTGTATGTTTGATGTTAGAAATCCATGTATTTTAATTGTATATGAATTCTTCTTGCAAATTCTCATGGATTTCATATTTGATCTTGCATTCTATATATAATGTTTAGTTTCCTTAAGAAGAGCATAAAAGTTTTCAATTTCCATTGATAAAATATAGTTTCCATAAATGAAGCATGGGAACTATTTCTCTATCAATCATCTTATGGGATTTTTAAAAAAAAATTGTTAATTTCACACTTCTATAGAATCCAAAATGCATTTATGTTTATAGTTCCATATGTGCACTATGAAGGTCAAGCATATTGTATTTACATTTCCAATTTTCTTAAAGTAGAGATTTTCGTATTATCATATCCAAAGTGGTTTACATGCTTAGAAATGTTTATCAAAGTCTTCTCATGGATTCGGAATATAAGCTTCTAAAAGAATTGTATATTGGAGAGAAATGAAAGGGTAACCTATGAAGAATTTGTGAAAGTAAGAATGAAAAGAATGGAAGAATCAAACTAACTGATAAGTTAACAAATGAAAGAAATAATGATACATTGACAAATGATATGAGAACACTAATAAGAAAGTGGGAACATAAGATCCTGCCATTTAGGGTTAAATGATGGTCAAAATCATGTCATTGGGGTTTAAACAATGACTAAGATCCTAATGTTGGGTGTTAAACAATGACCAAGATCCCGGCATTGGGGGTTAAACAATGGCCAAGATCCCGTCATTGGGGGTTAAGTGATGGTCAAGATCCCATCATTGAGGGTTAAATGATGGTATAAGAAAAGTAAAAGAATGAAATTCATTAATTTGAAAAGAAATGAATGTGAACGAACGTGAAAGAAATGATAAGATCAAATCATACAAAGAAAGAGGAAACGAAAGGAAGTTAAGATCCCGTCATTAGGGGTTAAACGATGGCATAAGAATAATAAAGAAATGAAAATTTATAAGTATGAAAAGAAAAGAATGTGAATGAAAAAAAAATAAAAAGAATGTGAACAAAAGCAAAGAAATGAATGAGAACAACTACTACAAAGAAAGAGGAGGATGAAAAGAAAACAAGAATTACATGTGAAAAGTGAAAAGAATGAAATTGAAGAGAAAAGGACAATGAAGCCTATTCGAATAATAAATGAATGCATAAGGTTAAGAAAAAAGTGAAATCATTAAAAAAAGAGGTAATAGAAAGTTACATAAACCTTATGAATGATGTGTAGTGGCATAAGACTCAATAAAAGAAAGTACAACTAAAATAAGAAAGGAAGATAGAGATTGTGCCCGAAGCTTTCCGAGCCCGGGAGCCCATAAAGTATACCTAAATAGTAAGGGAGTTTAAATTTGGGTTAGCAATAATTACTTTCCTGAAATTTCGAAATTGCACTCATTACACCCTAAAATATCCTAAAAGAGGGCATGAGTGAGGGTCCTTGATTTGGCATCAACTATATGCCCTCATTTAGGCCAAGGGCCTTGATCCTTTCTCCTAACCCTATAACCAATCCAAACCCTTGATCCCTAGCCCATCCCAGCCCTTGAAAACTACCCCCTCACATCTACCCTTCATCCTACCCCCTTGCCACATAGCACCCATCTCCACCAACCCTAGCCACATGAGGGGAGGCCACCTCAGCACTAAAGTGTGAGGCTGAGAGGCCTCCACACCCCCTTGGGGGTCCAGCCCTCTCTCTCCTTACAACTGCCCCCCTTTCGAGGTCATGCATGACCTCATGAGGGGAACACCTCACTTGCCACATGGAAAGCATCCCCCTTCTCTTCCTCTTCATCCAAGGGCCCTCTAAGCCTATAAGTAGCCCCCTGATTTTGTGCATAGAAAAGAGGATTCAGGAAAAAAAAATGAAAACTCCCCAAAGAGAAAAGAAAAGAGAGAGAGAGAGAAAGTGAGAAAAGAAAGAAAAGAAGAGAAAAAGAAAGAAGGAGAGAGGTTTTTCCCTCACCCTTTGATAGGTAAACCTTTCCTCCCCTCTCAATCAATTTTCATGTTTAGATAGGATTATCATTTAGCTTATGATGCTTTAATTGAACCCCTAAAATCCCATTAAGCTCCATTAGTGGTGGGACATAGAAGAGACAAATTTGTCTCAACCAGTCCAGTTATTTTGACTTAACTGTAATGCCTCACTTGTAATTTTCTATATATCTTGAATTTGGGATTGAAATTTGTAGCATAGGTCACTAACATAGTGACCTACTACCATGTTAAATTTCATGAAAGTTGAAGCTCATTTGACCCACTTAAATGACTCCTGCAAGACCATTGGTCCTACACTCTGTAGAGATAAAAAGTAGCAAGCAAAATGAGTTGTAATAAAAATGGCCTTTTACGAGCGGGTCAAAACGATTAAATATAAAGAATGATAAATTTGAAAACCAAAATAGGTTTATACAAATCCAATCAAAATATCTTCAAAAAGCAAGTAGTTAATAAAAATAATGCAATGGTAATAGAAAATTGAAGAAAAAAAAAAAGATGACCATAACGAGGTAATGAAAGAACAACGTGGTATAAAGAAGAGATAAATGAGATGTGATTTAGGGTTGAAATTTGAAGAAAGTACGGGATATTTCACATAGGATGAATCAAAGTTATCTACAAGGCATATACAACACACATGAGAAAAATGAGAAAATGAGGGAAATACCAATTTTCGGGGGGAGGAGAGGGATGGCACTCACAGTGACCTAATAAAAAAATTTTGAGAATGAATAGTTTGAGTTTATTCAAGAAACGAAACTCCAGCAATTGTACACACCAGATTTCGTTACATGGAATATGAGTTGCAAATTACCCAGTTAGCATATTGATAGTTTATTATTTTATATCAGGTGTATTTCTCTTGATTCAGATTTTAGAATCTATTAATTACATCCCCTTCCATAGAAAGAAGAAAACCTTTGATTAAGACTCCATGGACAAGTAGCAAATAGATAAGAATATATATATATATATATATATATATATTGATGTACTTAATTACATATATAATGGATGACAAGAGAAAAGGGAGAGAGAATGATATCTTCAGTATGATACCTGTATAGAGTAATATATATATATATCACTAGCTTGTTGAGGTCATCTTCTTCTTTTCTTTTTGATTTGCTACGAGTAGGCGTTGGGTTATACAAGATTTGTAGCTTTAGTAACGATCAGGAGAGTTCTTCATTATCAAAATTTGATTATGGATCTGAATCCTTTTACATTTATGGAAGTTTGCTTTTATATATGGGAAAAGACTGCAATGTAATAAAGTCATTTTAAGATTCTGTAGATGATCACCATCTTTCCCTAGTCTTTAGGAGTTTATCCTTATATGCCACTACCAGTGGTATATCCACAACCTAGATCTTGCTCCCATGAGTAGAACGGTTGCCACAAGTAGTTGATTTCGTCCAAAACTCTTCATCCTAGCTCCCATGAATAGAATTTGTGGAGTCATGTTATTGTTAGATTTTAGTTTAGATAAGTTTCAAGTGATGGATTCTATCGTATTTCCTTGATCCTGTCTATATTTAAGAATTTCTATTATGTTAAATAGGTGAAGTATTCAAGTCAACGCTACTTATGGTCTTCCCTTGAGTTATGGACAATAGGACTATCAAAAAGACGAGCTAGCTCAAGTCGTTAAGAGCCAAGCCTGAGCCTTGTTTTAAGCTTAGTGAGCTGAACTTGAGCTTTGATTTAAGCTTGTTTATTAAGTGAGCCTAAGTTGAATTTCACTAAGTTTAGCTTGCTAAAAGCTCAGCTCGTTAAGACCTTGGTTTAGTTAATAATTTTATAATAAAATTATATATAGTAATAATAATAATGTTCAAATAAAACACATTAGGCTAATGGACCATTAGGAATATTGGACCTGTTTTTTTGTTTTCATCTAGTGAGTCGAGCCAAGTTAAGCCTGAGCTTACCTTCAAGATCCGGAGTCGAGCCTGAGCTCAGTAACTCGGGCCTGGCCTTCATGTGACAAGCCCGAGCTGAGTTGAGCTGAGCAAAGCTCGGCCCTGCTCGGCTCGTTGACATCCCTAATGGACATGTGTCATTATGGGGATGCTAAATGAAATGTGTCAACATATATGTACTACATTTTTTCTCGTATGGGTTAATTTTTAGTCACACTAATTGAATTGAATATGGTGTTGACACGTGGCTGTGGACTTCAATTTGCATTTCTACCATGTATCGAGTGTTGTATGATGCTTCTAGGAGCATTATGAAGATTTGTGAAATTTTCATATAAGCAAATAACACGCCATGTGTCACCTTTATAAAAGCATTAATTGTAGAGACATAATTCATGCCACATGTGATGATTGTTATATCACGTAGTGTAGCATGTTAATCATTTTACTTGTCGATGTTGATTGTTTCACTCGTGCGAATTGAATCTCATCACATGTCGTAGCTAAGTTAGCTTTATTATGACCATCCCCATGCATTAAATGCACATTGTATTACTATTTTGATTAATATAGTGGTTTGATGCATCACAAAGTATTTTTACTTGTGCAAATTAAAATTCATGCCAACAACTAGACTCAAAATAGA
This sequence comes from Platanus orientalis, assembly GCA_025762735.1. Taxonomy (NCBI): domain Eukaryota; kingdom Viridiplantae; phylum Streptophyta; class Magnoliopsida; order Proteales; family Platanaceae; genus Platanus; species Platanus orientalis. Next base: position 5,540 of record JAOXJP010034583.1, on the reverse strand, counting down.
ATAAAAAGTTGAGAGAAGAATCGACAAAGCAATATGTGTCATAAGAGAGCTAAATAGTGGAAAATTTTCTAGAAGTAGGATTCTTTTGTTATAAGCATTGGTCCCCTTGTCTTCCTCCTCTGACCCGATAATGAAGATCACAACATATCTACTTTGTTCTTCTCCTTTCATAATCTTTATCTCCCTTTGATTCTTTTGAATCTCACATTCATTGTGATTAAATTGTTGGAAAGAAAATTCCACTTGAAAAGGAGACTGATATTTGTGGCATTCAATCTTTGGCTTCTTTTTTACTCAAAATATAGAAAGTGAATAGAAAAAAGAACTCACCAACTAGGTCTCGAAGAGTGTTAGTACCTTTGTTTCTTCAACTTTTAATAAATATATACTTTGTTGTTGATAACTTCAATAAATATACTTTTATTTACTACAATACCCTTTTTTAAGGCCTATGTATTTACCAAATATCATTGTTAGTTCTATGTCAGGCTTTAATTGGTACAAGCATGATATTTCTCTTGTCCACTTGAGATGATATTTCAAAATCCTTTACGTTGAGTGTGTTGTATCAAATATGATACAATTAATTAGGTATATATACATATAATAGATGCGGAAGTCTTCAAAATTTTCAATATCCAAATGATCCTAGAGGGGGTGAATAGGATTTTTTTTTCTTCTTCTTTTTATCTAACTCAATTTAATTCTAACTAATTTGACTTACTTAGCACACGAACTACTTTAAGAACCAATATATATAAGAGATATAATCAATCACAGTGTACAAGATGCCCACACTTTTTATAGTGGTTCGGCGACCTTCCGGTACCTAGTCCACTCTTGGAGAACTCTTCCTCGAATTGTGTTGATTTTTATTAATTGATTAATGCACCAATAATCTATTATAAGAAAATCAACCAAAATATAAAGCACTTACAAGTTTAGCGATCCTTCAATCGCCTTGCAAGTCCACACATAGTGACTCCGATGGATGTGTCCATATCTAATGACTTCAATGGACACGTCAGAATCCACTCCCAGTGACTTCGATGGAAGATAATGCGTTAAGTGACTTCGATAAACACTTTCATTGGCAATTCCACACCCAGTGACTTTGGTGGGTGTTCACGTGTCTAGTGATTCCTATGGACACTCCCAATAGTTTTGATTGAAGAATTCAATGCAATTGCTTATGCCTCTTTACGGGTAGATGTTCCAAGCTTTCCAAAATGTTTAACTTGAGTAAGAAAGCTAGGTTGCATGACCTTGAGCTATCTTTACTAGATTTTTAAGCTCCAATGTCGTTTACAATGGTTGCCTCAAATTTTACAGATTTTCCAATTGAAAACTGACAAAAACTCACCTCGTTTAATCTTAGTTCTTCCTTTTTGTCATTTTATGAATCATTGGGAGACCTCTCCTTTTATAAAATGTCAAAATCCACAGTTAGAAGGCCCCCAATGGCTAAAAAAGTAGCCATTGTTCGAGTTAAATTTGGTCAGTTTTTTTCTTTTCTTTTGTCTTTTTTTTTTTTTAATGTAGACAACTTAATCAATAAAAATATTTTGGTTGATTGATCCAAGGACTTTTGATAAATCGAATGGGTTTCAGCTCTTAGACCCATTTTGGTTGATCGATCAAGCTACTTTCAATTGATTGAACCTGTTAGTTTGAAATTTTTTTTCTTTTATGACTCAATTTTGCATAGCAACCTTTAGGTATCCTCCCAAGGTGCATGGCAAATGTATCTATGATCCTCCTAGGGTCATTGGTATAGATCTTCCCATGATTACTTACCATCCAACCTTTTGAATTAATTTACCATTGAGGTATGAGGTTGGTTATTGATGTACTTTGCTTTGGAGCTTGACACATCTTTGCAATATTCACGTTGTAGCTTTATTGTTTCTTGTTTCTATGGTTATTCATCAAATAGTCTTGTATAATATTACTCTTGAACTTCTTTCCGGTCTTAAGACTTACATGATTCATGATTTATACTTACACTTGCATACATGTAAGACTATAAATATGGACCAACTACATACATGTTTTCTAACACCTGGAATGGAATTGACAACTTACAAATACATATTACATTAACAAGTTTATACTTATATATTGACTTAAAAAAATCGAATATTTAGTTGAGTGGATCAATATAAATTTGCACACCTAAGCCTTAAGCAAGCCTTGTAAACCAAGGTTCATTGATCCTAAACAAGTTTCATTCACTTGAAAATACTAGATGTGACTTGTGAAAGACCTCAATGGGATAAAGCCCAAAGTATATTTATGTTAATTGAACTCTTGATAGAGCTCATTAGCAACAAAGAGAAGATCCTATGAGTGAGCTTGCGGGTGAAAATTATATATCACATAAACAAGAAATAGAACCACTTTTTTGAAGGGAATGAGTTGCATGGAGAAATCCAAAGACCAAAACAGCACCAAAGATGGAGGCATGAGCTCCTTAAGAGGAGGAACCGAAGCTCTAAAAATCCAGAAAGATTTAAAATGTTTCATCGCTTTATCTTTTGGATTAGTGGTAAACCACTTTAATCTACAGCCTATATCTTTACGATCATTGGTGAAACAACTTGGATCCACCTCTTACACCATTAAGATTGGTATTTTTTTTATTTTTTTTAAACCACTTGGATCCATGGTTTCCCAAAGTTTTTTTTTTTTTTTTTTGACTCAGAAGATTTATGATTTCAAGTATTCAGTTTGGTTTGTTTTGAACAATGTTTTATTCTCCATCCATTAACTTGGCAATTGTATTAGAAATGTTCATTTTTCTCTACTGAATCATACAAACCCATCGGGACAAGTTGAATATGAACTTGGATATATATATATCCCAAAGTTAGATTGGTTGTTTCCCTTGCACAATAATTGTGGAAGGCCTCAACTATTTTCAAGAAATGCATTTTATGTACATTTTAGTACTATCTCATTTAGTGATTTATTTTTAATAAACACTTGTGATTGAGTTAAAAAAATGTAGAGTTCTAAAGATTATTAAGTTAAATAACACTAATGAACCCAAGTTCAACATTTATAACCAAACTTAGTTTGAACTAGTTGAGGTATATATATCTAATCTTGTAACTTTGTTGTGAAATAATATTAGTTTTTCAAGGATGTATATTTTAATATGTTCTTTAGGGTATTGGGAATTCAAATAATTTTCCTATTAAATATATGGCCTACACAATAGTTGTCATTGCATTTAGGATCAATGTTAACTATAGGGAAATCTTATTTATTTATATATTTATTTTTTACATGAATTACATAGTAAAATGCAATCTGAGTATGTCCAAACCTTGAATTAGATTAGGCAAGATCTTGTCTTAGACTAATAGGATATGATAGAACAAGAGTTATTTATTTATTTATTTATCATTATTATGAACAATTATTGTGTTGTTTCTACAGATTTCCAGTAATAAGTCCAAGGCAAATAATTTGCTCCTTTCATAAAGCCCTAGTTTTTTTCCAGCTTAAAGCTGGTGAAGAACACATAACACGAGAAGTGCCCAAAATGAGTATTTCCAAATAATATTTTAAAATCCCTAAAATACCCAGCATTTTATTTCGGATCTCTCTTTACCATCATTCCTAATCACGCATCTATTGTCGTCACCAGTGTTCTACAATCATAGTCATCACACCACCTTTGCACCTCTGCCACTGACATTGGAATTAATCATTGTTTGCAATTAGTTGCAACCGAATACCTTGAATCAATCAAGGCCGAACTCACCGCCTGAAACCCAAATCCATTTGCCTGAATCAACGAAACCTATTGTCGGAAAACTCAAACTCAAATAGCTTGAAACCCAAATTCCACAGCCTGAAATCTAAACAAATCACCATAACCTGAAATCTAAACTCATTTATATTCGAACAAAAATAAATAAATAAACAAACCAGTAATGAATTCTAGAAATGACATTAAACAGTAGTGAACATGAGACAAACTGACATGGAGATGGCTGTCCGCTTCAAACTTATACTGGTGAGCAACTATGTAGAAGGTTTTGATCCATCGATCAGGGCCTCCGGTTCTTTATTTGGCTATTTCTTTCCCATTGATTTAGACAATGGGTTTCTAGTAGTTTGAGTAATGTCTTATCCCATGCCCGCCCTAATTTCTGGTGTTTCTTTCCATATTTTCTTGTCTCAAATGAAATGCTTCATCTCTATGTTTTTTTTCTATTAGAAGATGGTGGTGAAACTCTTCTAGTGTGGCGAAATTCTGGCAAGGCTTTTCTACGCTCGGCGTATGCCAACGCCTAGGTCAAAGGATGACCACATCAGTGTCTGAAGTGATTTACACACGCCCTCAAAAAGTGAAAATCACTTTCGGTGCTGACATTTTCACCCACTTGACCATCGGCGGACGTCGACACACGTTAGGGGTCAGCATATAAAATCTCCACCAATGAAATTCTTGTCTTCCACCGCCGTGATGGAGTGCGAAGGCAATGTGACAACAATGATTGTAAAACGCCAACAAACAATGGCAAAAGATGCGTGATTGGGGATGACGGTGAGGAGAGATAAGAAATAAAATGATGGGGGTATTATAGGGTTTCTAAAATATTATTTTGGAATATTTTGTACCCCTCTCGTGCTACGTGTCCTAAACTAGTCTTGAGCTAAAAATGAAAAAAACATGGGCTTTACGAAAAGAAACAAATTATTTGCCTAAATCCAATGTGACATGTGTCAAAGAGAAGCCAAACTTGACATTCATTTAATTGGTAAAGGAAAAAAAATTATATTTTTTGCATTATTTTTGGAAAGGGTCTGCTACATCCATTTTGTCAATGGTGCCGCCACATAAGAAAGGTGTGATAGGGCTAAAACTGAAAAAATAGTTTTCAGGTAGCAGAAAAAAGGGGTTTATAGTGTTAAATTTTTATGCTCAAATGAGCATTTTGTCACGCCCTGCATGATAATGAGAGGCTTTGGGGACCCTCACTAGTAAATTCAATGTATTAGGGACAATGTATCTAGAAGAATCTAGAAGAATCCAGAAGGATCCGAAAGATTATATAGAGATCTAGAAGATTCTAAAAGGTCCTAGAATATTCTAGAAGGTTCTAGAATTATGTAGATGTTCTAGAAGGTTCTACGACATTGTGGATAGTTCAAGAAGAGTCTAAATGTCTCTGGAAGACTCTAGATGCTAAGAAGATTATGAAAATGTGAAAAAAGTTGTAGAGTTGTTTAGAAGGCTTTAAAATGTAAGAAAACCTTTAGATGGTTTCTAGAGAGTTCCATGGGAAGAGGTGAAAGAGTCTTCTAGAATGGGTTTAGAAAACTCCACCAAAGGAGGTGGAGGAGAGTTCTAGAAAGTATATAAGGTTCTTAACCCTTTGATGGTTGTCACTTCTAAAAATTTTAGGCACTAAAGGAGAACCATGAGGGTTATAAAAGGGGGATGACCCTTCATTTGTAAACAAACAAGAACCAAGAAGTGTTCCAACTCTTATATCCTCTTGAGTAATAGTAAAGTGTTATTC
>JAOXJP010034572.1:0-16676 GCA_025762735.1 Platanus orientalis | reverse complement strand
GGGTTTTGTCCCCTTTTGCTGTCTCTGGGCTTGAAGATTCTTGACTTGGGGGGGGGGGGGGTTAGTGAGGGGGTTTGCTATTTTTGAGGACGAGTTTTTATTTTTTTGTTTTTTTGTTTCTGACATCCAGAGCCCTTTTTGTGCTTTGGTTTGTTGGCTGCTGTTCTCTCCTTGGGGTTTTGTTATTCCTTTCTTTTAGTAAATTCTTTTTGGTTATATATCAATAGACAAAGTAACTTAATTGGCCTTCTCTTGATCAGTTCTCAACTTTCCATTGGGCTTCAATATTCTTGTACTAGTGTAGAATACTATTCTCTTAGCTCAGAATCAACTACATGGATACATGCAATCACCTCATTCCATAACAATTTTTTGGGTGAACTGTCTTGGCTCACCACTTGTTGCAAAACAAGGCGTCAAGGCCTAGTAATTGGAAGGCCACAAAACACAAGTTGAACCTGTGCTCCAGGTTCTGTGCATGCTTTCTTGAGGACAACGATTCATTGATTATAAACCATGCATATATGTAATTCATAAATGTTATGCCACAACCATGACTAAATAAAATACATGGATTGTGAATAGCAGCTGATTAAATTTGATTTTCCATGCACAAATGCTAGCAATTGGTACTTGAATCTCACCTTGCTTCATGACTTTGTGTAGCAACACTTGCACTCAATAGATTTGCACCCTTATGGTTCATTGGTTCCGAAATTCCTTTTTTTTTTTGTTTGTAATAAAGGCCACAACTTTCATCTCAGAAAAGAATTTCCAGATTGAATCATCTTTTTTATTACTTCACTTGCAGCAACACATGATAGAGTCAATAATATAATTTTGTCTGACACTCAACCAACCGCTCCTTCCCAAAGTGTACACTATTAGTTGGGAAGACTGCATTGGTGAATCTAACAGTAAAAGTCTCATTGAACGAACCTCCCTCCATGAATGAGATCAAACTCAGTTCAGTTGAAACTCTATCAGCAATCCAAGAGCCTCAGGTGTAAATGGAATTCTATGAAATGCTTTGCAATTTCCCATTTGTGCTTTTCATGGCTTGGTTGGCTGGTGTGTGTATGATCAAAGCTTCATCTCTTCTAATAAGGCTTAAATTTTTGGAGTGTCTTGATTTGTCCAAATTGTGATTAATGGCATCAAATAAGAAGGTAGGCTCTTGGCATTTATCTCATTTGACTATAGAAACCTGGACTTCGTTTTCTCCATGAATATCTAAATCCCTTTAGTATTAAGACGAGTTAATCTGTAACAGCATAAATAGGGATGGTTTATACAGTGGTATGAGCCCTTCCTTCATAATTGTTCAATGTTCTACTGGTGGAGTACTGTTAAATCTATTGACCATAAGAATAGCTAAATATTAAAGTGTATTAATTTGTGCCTCTTCTAACACCTTAACGTTTTGGGAGAATTGGTTAGTTTACTTATAACATGGTATCATAACAGGTTAGGTTGTGAGTTTGAATTCCAGTGGAATTGTGGAAGTATTTTCTCGGATGTAGTGGTGTGTGCATGTGTACACGTTGTGTGGACTCACCCCTAGCTCCTTGAGTGTGTTTCTAGGAGAGAACGGTGTTCCTCCTAGGGGGGTGTTGAAGTGTATTAATTTCTGTCTCTCCTAAAACCCTAAGGTTTTGGGAGACTTGGTTAGTTTACTGTTAACATTAAACATCTACTTGGTTTTTTGCACATCATAGAAAACATCATAAATCTCACTACAAAGGGTACTACTTTTCTACTGTTCAAGCTCAACTATAGCCTTTCAGCCTCAATTTTCGGTTTTTTTTCCTTCCATTTTTATGACAATTCTATGTCTGAAAGGCACATAACCTTGTGCTCCTTGTGGAATTTCTATTTAGTCCAATTTTCTTTTTTACATTGTTTTTATTCTAAGCTAGAGAGAGGGAGAGAGGTTTCTTATGGTTCTTTAGAAAACCCATTTGATTCAGTTCTTGAATTTGAGTATTTTTATTTTTTTTGATAGGGAATTTGAGTGATTTTAGTCTGACTGATATATATTCATCTTGCTATGCCATTTGGACATTTTTGTAGGTTCGGGTTTTTTATTGTTATATTAAATTTCTTTTCACTGTTTGTGGTAGTTCCTTTTGTTGGGAACTTTCTATGTGAGTCATTTCTTCTAATTTGTGTATGGTTTTTGTATTTTTTCTTCCCTTAGATATGTTTGCTATTGAATTGTTGATTGCAAATTTTTATTATATTATGTATTTATTATTATTATTATTTAATGTATCCCCTCAAATCTGAGTTCACTAGACGCAACCAACTCAAACTCAACCCAAGTTTGGTTATAGTTGATTAATGAGCTCCTAGGGTTGGACCTAGGATTGAGCCTTAGTTTGAGTTGAGTTTTGGAATGGTTGTCAAATACTTTGGGTTGTGCTTTAGTTAGTCATTAACCAATGCTTACTCCCTTGATTCCATCCTAAAATTCCGAAATGGATCCTGGGGGGGTGAATAGGATCTTTATAAAATATTTTAAAATTCTTTTAAATAAATTATTCACTTTCTTTATGATTTACTTAATTTTTTAAAATTAATTATGCAGTGGAAATTCTTTTAATAAGTAAATCAATTTTCTATAAACTTATCATATACCACATGGCTTTGTCATGCACTATAGTGTTAGCTATAGCAGAGCGGGAGCAGGGCTGATAAATTCCCGAAGGTTGCTTGATTAGTCTCTTTTAAAATAACCTTAGATTGAGTCAGTTAGTGTGTTGAGCTACTTTGCATAATCTTAGTAAATATAAACAATCAATAAAAATAAAATTCAAATAATCCAAAATACTAAAGATTATAGTGGTTCAGCCCTTTGGTCTATGTCCGCTCTCCAACCAGCTCCTCCGAGTCTATTTAATTTTTATTAATAGTTTCCTAACTATTACAGGACAAATTAATAAACCTGAAAATTTACACGTAACAGAAAATCCATTCTCATGTAAGTGCGCTCCCAGTGACTCTGGTGAGTACGTTCCGTCCAGTGATTTCGGTGGACTAACTCATACTTGGTGATTCTAGCAAGTGCTTCACGAACAACGCATTTGGTGATTCCGTCAAAGGTTGAGAATCCGCCTTCGGTGACTCCGGCGAATGGTATGACTTGTTATAGACGAATGAATTTTCGTTATTTAGAATGCCTCTTGTGTAGGTGAATTTGGCTTGTATAAGCACATTCCTTGCTCTCAAAAGATTTAACTACAAAGGTTTGAGAAGCTTAGAACTGACCTTGAATGGGTTTAACTATGGTGGAACAATTCCAAGGTCATTGGCCTATAAGAATTTAACTCATAGGCTCTTGGTTCGCACTTTTGGCTCTTTTTCTCACGAATTTGACTATGTGTGCATAAGTGTTGTTCTTTCAATCTTTCTTGGGGTTCAAAGACGTGACCCTATTTATAGAAGTTTAGAGAGGCTAAGTTCGTCCCCCAACGGCTAGTTTACAATAGTAAAAAAACTAGCCGTTATGCCAAGTTGCAAAATTCAATTTTGAATTGTTTCCGTTGGGGACTGATCCCAGTTTTTTTAGGATTGGTCCTTACATGATTGGTCATGATTATTTCGTGACCGGTCCTACTTGACCAGCCCCTAAATAAACTGAGACCGGTCTCAAATTAAGTTTTTTTTGTTTTGTTTTTGCATATTTCAACCTTTTTTTGACTTAGGTCTTTCGGATTAGTTGCGGGGCCACTTTTGTGGTTTTGTGGGTGGGTTCTTCGGCTTGTTCCATGCCCAACTTACCAACATTTTTGATTTTTACCTTTTAAGCTTTGGGTGTTGGCTTTCTGGAGGTAGTTTGCACTTGAGACTTCAAGAATGCTTGGGTCTCTTTGGCATGATCATTCCGGCTTTAAGTTTTTCATCATGGTACTTTCCCAAACTCTCTTCTTGGACTTATATGAACATAAGCAATTACAACATAAAGTCTTACTACATGACCATTACATATACTTACATTGTTTTGTGCATGGACATTGACAATACATAAGACTTCTTCCAACATGAATGTTACACTTGAGTTGTGCTTCAAGCTGCTGTAAGCGTTGTGTCAGGAACTGAATTTATCTCTTCAGTTGGTCAATCTCATGTTGGGGTTTAACCAGAGGATTGTTTAGTGCTGCTACTACTATCCTGCATCCCTTATTCTTGGAGGTACTTCAACAGATAGTTAACTTTACTATTATGCTCTTGTACCAATCTTATGCTGCTAGCAAAGATGAGTGCTAAATCTACCATCTTTAAACTAGACTAGAAGTTCACATATCAATCTTCGCAAATCAGCAACTCTAAGAGAGAAAAAATATTACAAACAAGAGAGAAAGTGGCATCAAAGTAGCTATGTTTTGGAAACCATTAGAGCTCCAATGAGTGGGTTTGAATGGCTGCAAGCAACCATCCATTATCAAAATAAATAAAAAATAAAACAATTTGTCTAATCTGTCTCAAGTAAACCCTCATACTTATTTTATCCCTTCCTATAGCTAACCCTAAATAACAACCCTCAAGATATTTTAATGTCAGCCGTAGAAACAGAATTGTAAATATACTTTGAAGTAAATAACAATAAAAGAAGAAATAAATTGAAGTAATGCCAATCTGTGAAGCTTTGTAGACCACCAGGGACGTTTGGTTTATTTGTGGGCAGATTTGGAGGACTTAGGGTGCTCCCATCATACTAAACATTGATCAGCTACTGTATCACTAATGCAATCGAGACTTGATCTCTTTAAAGATCTCTCTTGCCATTGGATTCCTCCTCCAAGGGGTAGATTAAATTAAAATTTGATGGATCATCTAGTGGCAATCTTGGACCTGCTGGCTTTTGAAGCACTATTCGAAATTGGGACAGGAAGATAATTTCAATATTATGTTGTCCAGTAGGGATTTATATCTCAACAAAAACAGAGGCAGTTGCACAACTTCTGGGCCTGTCAGAGTTGAAGATTCTAGGTGCTAATGATGCAATAGTGGAAGGAGATTCAGCGGCGATGGTAAGTTGGGGTAAAAAGTAAGGGTCCTTGGCATCTATCAAGTATCATCCATGAAATCAATGAATTGGTTGAAGTGATAAATTTCTCATCCTCTCTTATTCCAAGAAACTTAAGAAATTGCCTATGGACTTGCGAAATTGGGGGCTAGCGGTTGAATTCTATGTATAGATGGTTGGCTATTCCCTTTTTAAGTGTATAACATGGGGTGGTGGGCCCTCATGATTCTCTAGTGGAAACCCGTAGCCTAAGCCACGGGTTGACAAGTGACATCTACTGAGGTAAAAGTGTCAAAACACTATGTGATTTGAACACATGTTTTGGTGCTTTTACCCCAGTACATGTCACTTGTTAACCTGTGGGTGATAGCTACTGACTTCTGCTACAGAGGACCATGTCTTAGGGTTTATTGTTAGGGTTGGTTCTACTTTGTCTTATTTCTTTTATTTCTTATACGTAATTGTTTGTCTTCGGGTTTGCTGATTTTTAATTAAGCATGTCTTTAGTCATCAAAGAAAAAAAATGTCTGTTGCCATTTGAATGTAAACTCTTCCATATTCTCAGATGTCTTTAATGGCCGAAGTAAAAAATGAGAAGAACCTTCTTGAAGATCCGCAATGTTGTCCTGTAAGAGCGCTCTCTCTCTCTCTCTCTCTCTCTCTCATTTTATATCGTATCTTATTTGATAAATTTATGCAAATTCCCTGATTAATTTGTTTTACTTCAAATTCTTACACAAACCCTTTGCTTGAACTGGTATTTCCATCATACAAGTTTCTTTGCTGGTTCATGCTTTTGATATGTTTGTGACCCCTCATAATTTCACGGATTTGTTGACTTAAATAGTGTAAAAAAAGTTTAGTAATGCTAATTTGTCTATTGGGTCTTGGAAATTTGGATGATTGAATGATTTTGTTTTTGAAGTTGACTCTTTTTCATGTATGGAGTAGTTCCTAGAGGTTGTCTGCAAAAGTTCTGGTAGCGTAAGGCGATTTGCCACTGGTACCGAGGCTGGAGCTGCTATGGATATGATCTCTTGGAAGCTGGGTTTAGAGGCCCCCCTCGTTTCACATATTGAGGCTGTTAAAGAAGGGGAGGGACCTATCCGTTTTGGTCATAATTTAGTTCTCGTGGACTATGGCAATGGATGGAAGCTGCAAGCAGTTATGGCGGATGAAAGTAAGTGTAATGGTTTTCATTTGATTTTAATCACATTTGATTTCAGTTATCCTGAATAGTTGATAAGAATTTGAAGTGGTATTGTTTCTTCCTGAAATCAGGTAATGCAAAGGGGAAAGGCACCTATCCGACATTAAAAAGGTTCTTTCTTGTAAGGGTATGCATTCACTATTTTTCTCCTTGTTTTTTAAACTGTGGGAAGAACATGTGTAAGAGAAGTCTTATAATTCTGATGATATTATGGTGCTCTGGAGAAACGAAAAGAAAACATGTGGACTTCAGAAAATCCTTTCACTTATTCATACAACAATGATATCTGAGTGGCTCATCCAAAATTAGGAATTAGTTGAAACATGCTAGAACTCTAAAAGACACCCTAAAAATTGGCTTTGACCTATTACAAAATTTATAGGACTTTTCATGATGTAAAAGCGAAAAGTGTAAAAAATATCCCCAGAAAGTTCTACAAGACAGTCCCATTGTCGTCCAGTTGGGTCTGCACCTGGACCTTGATATGGCTTCTTACTGTTCTTAGTGAACTTGGGCTTCTTGTGGGCTAGCTATTGGGTTTCTTTGTATGTTGCTGTAAAGCTTAGTATTCTCTATTTTTTTTTCTCTCACTGCTGTCCATGTAGTTGTCTTTTGGTCTGGCATGGATTCTCAACGCAAGCAAATTAGAAATTAGATTGCAGTTTGATTTGAATTGTAATTGTAATTCAAGTAATTTTGTAGAAATAGGTTAGGATACTAGTTAGTGTTTTTTCTTTTTTGATTAATAATTCTAGTTAGTGTTATCTTAGTGTCCAAGTATGATTAGTCATTAGTTTTAGGGAAGTGAAAAATCTAATTTCTTTTATTTTTCTTGGGATTTTGGGGGCCAAATCTCATTCATAGACTTGATTTCAGTGTCATTTGAAAAGGTTTTGGAGGCGCCTTTCTGACAACGACAAGAACTTGAGAATTTGAGGTTATTTGGGAAAGTTTTGGTCAAAATATTGGCAGGTTATCACTTTGTAATGGGATTTATCTACTCTCGAGTTTTATTTTGCTGAGGATTCTTTTAGATAATTTCTTAGTAGTTAAGGTTTGTTTAGGATTAGCCATAGAGTTTGTGATGTGGGGGGCATCAGGATCAACCAGAAGAAAGTAGATGATCATGTGGGGTCCATTTACAGTGTACTTTTTATTTTATTTATTTTGTTTTTTAATTAGGTTTTTTTTTGTTTGAGGTTGTAATCCCCTTACAATCAGCCTAAATTTTCAAAGGTCAACCTTCTTTTTTTTTTTTGGCTTGATTTTGGTACGATTAGAAAGGTTATTTAGTTACCTTTCAAATTTGACCAAGATCTCGAAAATCTAATGCAAGGTTTTAATTTTCAATGTTGTGTCACGTATTGCGGCTTGCATATACTGTATGCAGCTTATCATGGGGAAGCGGTGGAAAAAACCGTGAGACGGTGGAAACAGGGAAATTGTTAATCAAATGAAGGAATTATTTTTATGAAACTTAAAGATTTGATAGAATAAATACTAATACACACTTCGGAATCATAAACTATAAGAAACAACCATCTATGATGGTTGGGAAAATTGTCACCCTCGTGACATATGTTGTCTATGGAATCTATGGAAACACTATGTAAGCCTTTGAAATTTTGAATGAAATTTTAGGAAATGTTATAATAAACATCATTAAACACTCATAAACTATTACACTTCATTACACACTTGGGTTTCAATAGTTGGGAGTTAGTACCCTCGTGACACATGTTGTCGTGCATGTCTAGAATTTTAAGTGTAGAGGTTTGATAAATAACACTACATATTGTACAATAAAACTACAAATCCACATACATAAAATATAATCAATGATACAAATGTATCACTCAAACAATAATGTCATTCTCATTCATTGATAATACAATACAAAGTATTACAAAAGTAAAACTACAACAATTATCGAAAAAAAGTGTAATTGCAATAGTGAAACTGGAAAAATATAATACAATAAGATAGAGAATATTACTAGTGCCAAGATTACTTCCAACCAACTCAATCCTCATCAATACTGTAATACCTCGTAATGTCTTATAAGGATAAAAATGTGATTAAATATATAAAATGGTAAAACTGTCTTTAAACATATTTTGAAAAGCCGAACGCAATATAATAAATTAAAAGTGGGAAAACAAATATAAGTCATGAACTTGACATAATTCTAAAGCTACTTCAAGAGTGTATTTGGGGTAAATCTTTCAGGGAGATTTGTTGGGCAGAGATTGAGAAGGAAGAAATCTGGTATATTATTTAGAAAATGCCTATCCCTTCCAAAATAATATTCTTTCTTTGGATCATTGTCAAGGGCCAGGTTCCAACCATGGATTTACTTCAGCACAGAGGGATGATTACCACCAATGCTTGTTCGTTTTGTTTACTCGAGGCGGAGAGTGCTGATCACATCTTCATTTACTGTCCCTATGCCAAGGAGATTTGGGACTTCTTTTTGAAGGAGATAGGTTTATATTGGGTTTTCCCTAGCAACGCTGCCTCCTTGATTGTTTCTTGGAATATTAGAAGAGTCCCTCGAAAAGGTAGTTCTCTTTGGAATCTTGTTTGCCCGGCAGTGCTTTGGCTCATTTGGCTTGAACCGAACAGAAAGGTGTTTGAAGATTGCAAACAACCGTCATTCAATATTTTTAGTAAGGCTAAGGAGCTTTCTTGTTTTTGGGGGTCTAATTGTAAGAGTATGGAAAATTGTTCCCCATTGGATTTGAAAAGGGATTGGGGATCTTTTTTTTCTTGCTTTTAGTTTGCTCTGGCTCTTTTGTTTGTAGTCTTTGGGGATTCCTCATCCCTTTTCTCTTAATGAAATTTGATTTTATAAAAAAAAGAAGAAGAAATAATTAGCTTGTAAGCCATATATCATTGGAAATATCTAGGAGTCTAATTTCTAATGAATTAAACAGTGCGTAATTTGAAGTTCTCTAGAGAAAGTTATGACGATTTTCCTACAGAGTGTCTATGCTAACAAGACAACAGATTTTGGGTAACTCCCAAGGAAAACCTAAATTAACTTTGTGTAAACTAGATTTTAAGGCATATGAAAGCTCTAGGAGTATACTTTTCAATGACACAAACGGCGATCAATTTAGAATTTTCTAGAGGATGTTGTGATCGATTTACCAAAGGGTGTCTGAATTGGAGAAAAACAGATATCTAGGACCGATCACAGACATTTCTGGACCAATCATGGACCTAGAATAGGTCATGAAAAAGACGGATCGGTCTCGACACCCACCGCCATTAGTATTTTTTGTCGGACTGATCATGAAGACCATAGGATTGGTCCTAGTGACCTAAGACCAGTCATAGTGATCCCAAGATTGGTCTAAACTATGATTTTTGGCAATTTTTCTGCCCTAAAGCATACCTAATACGTGTGGAAGACTCTAGAATCATAGAATAACCTTAGATGACAAAATCAAAACCCAAATTATACCTCATTTGAATCTAAAACCAAAGAAAAGAAGAAATGAGAGAAAAAAGAGGAATTTGGGGGAAAATAGAGAGAACTCCCAATTTGGTTAGTTCTTGCTCTTTTATGGTGGATTAAGCTAGGATTTGAGAAATTTTATGAAAATACATGATTCTTACGGTGAATGATCTTATATATTGTAGAGATAAAAGGTTTAGAAGAGTTTTTGAGAACTCTAGAGAGAGAAGCTTGTAGTAAGTATACTAGAAGCTTATAACAAGTATACATGTGGATTGTATACTCTCCCTCTTCTCAATTTTGTTGAAAATTCATTGTAAAATCATCATATGTTTGAATCCATGAAAGTTTTCGATCTCATCTTCTATTCTATTGATAGACCCATGAAGTTTCCTTTGTATTTTCTTGTTTGAGTTTGTAATTGGCATGGATCTATATTTGTATTTGCATGAACCTCCATAAATCATCTATTATGTATTGAAATATGAATGATCTATGTGAATCGCATTTGAATCCTATAAGATTAAGTGGAATCTTTTGATCTACAATGAACTTGAATATAAAGAAGTGATTATCATTGAATTTATATATGAATTGACCTTCAATTTCACATCTGAACTATGATAAATGATTAATTGATTGGCTATAACGATTCCTTTGAAATAAGTATAGATTTTGTGTTGAAAATCATTCGAATTATGAAAACCTGAATTCCTTCAATTTGATTTATGAAAGATGATCAAAGTATGTGAATATTGAATCATTGTATATGGATTATGATTGAGTTGATGATTAAAACTTATGGAATCATTTCATGACTTTACATCAATTTATGGCGAAGATCAAAGTACATTGCTCAAAAGGATTGAATCTAATATGAATACTCTGTTGTGAATTGATTTGAACATTACTAACAAGATTATGATTATTGATTGAACTTTTATTAAAATGATTAATTGGTCATAGATCTTACTCCATGTATTGAAAACATTGAAATGTTGTTGAATCTTGGGTTTTTTTCATCATTTATGAGAGTTTTCTTTATTGTCTTATTGATATCATTTAAACCAATTCATATGATTATTGTATTGATTTTTTATTAAAGATTATATTTAGTTATTAAATCATTGAATTAGGTAAATACTTATAAAGAAATGTAATATTGTTACCTTTATTAAATTGTTGAATCTCTATTATTCATGGTTCATGGCTTTTAACTCTTATTTGTGATCATCGTTCATGGATCGATATGTTATTGTTAGAATATATTTACTCCATATTTAGATTATGAAATAATCTCATGCAAGTTATGTTTTAAATTATGTACTGTTATTTACACCTCTATCTAGTATAGTTTGTATGTATGCCTATTGAGCTTGTCAAGCTCATGCAAAAATTTACAATCATCATAGATGAAAAGCATTGATCCAAGGAGACAAACAAAGGAAGAACCAGATACACATGTTAGGATCTTTTGAATTTTTTATAGAACATTGTAGGTACTTTTGATGCTATGGACTAAATGTGTATCCTATCATTGAGACTTGTTTTATGTCATATTATAGATTGAAATGTAAAGAACCTTGGATCTCTTCTTTAATTGATGTGGTTAGCTATTATGCATGTATGTAAATATGGAATGAAGGTACTAATTCCGCTGTGTAGATGTTTAAAAAGAAATTGTTATAAATATTATGCTTTTGCTATTAGATGATTGTTTGAAAAATCCATTGTGATATCAATAAATGATAAATGAATTGGAAATGAAAAATATAAGTAAAAAGAATAAAGAAAAAAATCTATACGTGACATTGGTACAGAAATATGAAAGATTGAATCAATGTCACATTCTAAATCTTGTTTATTACTGAGCTTGCATGGACTTGGGTTTGGGGTGTGACAAATACCACAGAGTTTCGAGGTGCTTGATAATCATCACGATATTGTTGAAATTGTTGTTGCTATTGCTGTTGATGTTGAAATCACTCTTCTAGTAAGCGACATTAATTCAGCCATGATATAGTTGGACTATGTCATGCTTGATAGTCATAAACATATCTCTTGTATATAGAATCATCTACTCTTAAGAGCATCCCATATTGTGGAAAGCCTGATTCTACATAGTAAGGATGAAAAGTTGAACTAGAAGAACCTTGATGGCTTTGACAAGCTCGTGGGGTCCAACCTGTTAGAATAGTTGTCCTAGCAATGCTATCATAGACATTTTTTTATGTTATTTATTTGTTTGACATTTATAATAAAGTGTTTTTTTCTATCGTCACATGTGTATTATTTATGGGTAATTATTTAATCTCATGAGATGAGATAGATGGTTCTAGGTAACATAGTAGGATGTTAGACACATGGATTATATGTGGTGTGATTTGACTATCTAATTCTTGTAGGCCTAAAACCTTACAGTTATGGCTGGGCACATCACTTAAAAGGCTGTTATATGTAAAGTTGCCATATGATGAAGAGATGTAATCTCATCACTAGAGTGAGACTCTAGACTTACATATAGATACATAATCTAAATGCATTAAGGGATCCATAATCAACACAACTAGTAAAACTTTATTGTCAGTATAAATGATGTTCATAACTTACAGACTTATCCTTTGACATGAGGGACTTGTGATTCTCTAAGTTATTTAAGTTGATTATTTTGAGTTGCCAACCAATGATGCCTAATTGGTGGCTATATCATGGGTAGATTAGATACTTAGTTTAATGCTTGAAAGAACATAAGTTCCCAACAAGGAATCCACTGCCCTAATAATATGGAGAAATATTCAGTCTACGAATAACATGTATTGATTGGACATGCAAATCTGGATCTAGTGTTTTTGATGAATTGTTTGTCAAAGTGATTTTCAAAATTATATTAATTAAATAAATAAATATTTTGAAAAAGAATTTAAGAAATGATTTTAATGTCCAATTGATCCATTAATGTCCTAAAGATAATTTACAAATGACTAAAAGGGTTTGACAGTGACTAGTTTATTGTCCTGAGGGTCATCAAGGGATATTGTATAATGGAAGGATGTTTTTTGTGAAAAAATTTGTGAGGAAGGGCCTCAATGTTTTATTCTTATCCTTGAGAGTTCAATTGTAACATGTCACATGGATTATTGCAATTAATGAAGTGTCTGGTTATTATTATCAAGTAGTTAAGTTGCTGATTATCATTTTGATTCAATTCAGAATGGTGGCCCCCATAAGCTTAAGGATAAGAGTCCCATAAAGATCCCACACCCCATAAAGTTTATCTAACCTCTTCTAATCCCTATATATAGGGTTACTCACGTTCATAAATGGTCCTGTAACAATTCTTGAAGTGAGAGAGGTGTAGAGAACTCTAGAGTAGGTGTGGAGACTTTGAAGACCGGGTTGGATTGGATTCTTGTGTCCGGTTAATTGATTATGGTAATTCTAAACTTTGTGATTAGATTTCAGAGATTCATATGGTGATCATGGCAAAAACATATTTTGATATGTGATTTAATCAAAGAACTTTACTAATTTTATGTTCAAGAATGGTAATCTTCCAACACGACCCTCCTAATCATATGATGATGTGGATGTGGTAACGGAATTGGGCCTACTAGCTGAAGGTGGTATTATGTACTATTGCTGGTGATCAAGTGCAAAGCCAAAGATAGAATCAATCCACAATCCCTCCTGATTCTTTTGTGTATTAAAAGATTGATGGAATAACCAATGTTGCTGCCCAAAGAAGCCCCACTAAGGCTCATGCTATCAAAGATCTTGCTAATGTGTCAACTATGTGATTGAAATAACTACTTTCTGCCTCCTGATGTCTCTTACCCCTTTCCCCTAACTCCCACTTTCACCCTTTTTTCGCTGATAATAAGATAGATAATGATTTGGAGGTGGGTGTAAACCATGGTCTGTATCCTGAGTGACATGATCAAATCTATCATCTCTTGTGAATGGGCTAAGGGGTCTTTGACTTTGACTCTCCCGACCACTACCATATGGTCTTTGTGTCATACCAGAACCAACACCATCCCCTCCATCATCATTATCATCATCATCATGCATCACCTCTTCCATCACTACTATTTCCATTATCTGAGCTAGAACGCATCCAATCATCCTCATCAACTAATCCGCCCACAATTTGGGGATTGAGTTGGGGTTATTCCTGTTGCTGTGTCTGTATAAATTTATCCACATTTACTCTAATTTGACTTGCTATCTGAGATCTCAGTCATTCACTTATCTCGTCCAATACTGGTTTTCTAGCCTCATTAACCCATTCATATATTGGGTTCTCATCATCTCCCTTTTCATAGAAAATATCTATAAGGTCGATGGGGTCGGTGTACTCTTTGATTTGTTCTTTTTCTGCATGCTTTAGTCTCAAACGGAAGTTGTAATGGACGAAAACAAGTTTTTGAAGCTTTTTATGTCCGAGTCTATTTAATGTCTGAATCTGAGATAAGATATGAATGGCAGTCCTCCTTTGGTTGGGTGCTTTTGCCTCATGCAACACCTATCACTCAGTCGCAAAAAAAAAAAAAAAAAAAAAGATGCATGTGTACAAGTAATTGTTGGTTGTTCTTTATTAAAATTTTATAATAATGATATAAAATTACTAGTAGCTGTCATATTTCGTCTCACCCTTGTAGCATTCTGTGCAAAGGACCCAACTAGATCCCTAAAATACTTTATCCCAAATTAAAAGGTCCAAAAAAGTCAATAAACTAAATTGTATAATGGTAAAAAATGAAAAATAGTGGTAATTGTAGTTACCTCTGTAAAAGCAGACTGTTCCAATCGTCGTATTTGGGTTACTGCAGCTCTTCTCTGCCTCTTCTTTCTTGTTGATGGTATGTGCTTGATCTTCAATCACAAGTGTTGGGAGTGAAGTTTATAAATTCAGCTTCTTCCAAATCCGAATTATGGGTTGATGTTTATGGGAATTCTAAGCTGTTCTAAGTATTCTGCTCTGCTGGATTTTTGAAACTAGTATTTGAGTCTTGTCAGTTTGGAAGACCTAAACTAGTTTGATTGACTAACGATTTTTTGTGGGCTTAGTGCATCAAAAGCATTACTTCTCTGAATTTTTTTGTGTTATTAAGATAATTGTGAAATTTATATCAGCCGATTGTACTGATTTACAGCCAACTTGTGAACCTAAGACTTGATTTTGGGGTCATTAGTATGTTTTTCTAATCAGCCTATGGGTGGCACTCTAGGAGTTCTGTATCTGAGTTATGCTTGTGTGGATGGAAAGAAGTTTAGATCTACATGTGTGTTCTTTTCATAGACCTGAATTACCTAATTGAGGCTACTTCTTGATGCGGACATTTGATCAAGGTGGGGGCCCACACTTGGCCTTGGTGGGGTCCATGCATGGAGCGATTTATGGAAGATGCAATGTTATATGGTTTAATAAGGGTCTTATAGGGGGGGTAACGTTTATTTTATGTGTCCATATAATAAGGCCAATAGTGACAAGATGTTGATTGTTTTGTTAGAGTAATCCCATTTTTTATGTTTACCCCACATTTTCAAAAATCAAAACTTGTTATTTTGGCTTGATTTTGACGTACTTAGATAGGTTATTTAATTACATTTCTAACGAGACCAAGATTGCGCAAATCCAATGTGATTTGGGAAAGTTATGACCAAATTATTAGGGGGTGCCAAGTAAAAACGGGAATAGTGTTTTTTCTCATTAAGTTTTAAGTTTTAGTTGTTTTAATTTTAGAAAAGTGAGTTTTTAGTTTTATATTTTAGAAAATTTGACTAACAAGTTAAGGATTTTAGAAAGTTTCCAATTTTGGCAAGTTTTTAATTATTTAAACTTGTAAGCCTATTTAAATGTAACCCCTCCCCATAATTTTAGAATGAATGAATGAAATTGATAAATAAAGAATTTTTTTGCTTTCTAACTCTTGACTAGTGTGTTCTTCCTTTATGAAGTCAAAAAACCATGAGTGGTTTTCCTCAAAGGTGGATTTCTTAGGTTTATGCGAGTTTGGTGGAGGGCCAAGATCCCCTGTTTTGGATTTGGAAAAGCTTCAAATCAGGTCTTTATCAGTTCTTTTTTTATCTTTTCTTTTTTCTGCTATATCACTTAGAATTTTATTGATAATCTTGGCCATAATTCTACATCATCTTTGGTATCATCTCTATTGTGCTACATCAGGGGGGGTGTTGAAGTATATTAATTCTTGTATCTCCTAACACCTTAAGGTTTCAGGAGAGTTGGTTAATTTACTGTAAACACTATTCCCATCACATTCTGATACCCCTCCAATAATTTGGTGACAACTCTCCTAAATCACCTTAGATTTGCGCAATCTTGGCCTTGTTTGAAAGGTAACTAAATAACCTCTCCAATGATACCAAAACCTAGCTAGAAAGACAAGTTTGGACCTTTGAAAATTAGAACTAGAAATGAATTACAAGATTACAACTCAAAATATTAAAACCTAATAACCTAAAACATAACTTTAAGTGGACCCCACTTGACCATCCAAGATCATCTAATTTTTTCATTGATCTTCTTGCATCAATCCCCCCTCTCTTTTTATTCTCTACTAAAGGCCACTTAAATGTATATTTGGCTATTGTATGACACCATCAACCCATTAATAGAACTCACGTTATTTAGCAAAAAAAATAAAAAAAAAATGTCAAACCTAAAGCTAGACCTTGGGGGGGAGTGTATGTAGACCACATTAATTAGACTTTTATTTTATTGTTTTAGGGTATTTTAGTAGAGTTTATATGAGGGAAGGGTTCTTTCGTAATAAGGCATAAAGCCACAGGGGGGTTAGTTGATAGAGAATTTTTTTTTTTTTTAAGAATTTTATAAGTGTAAAGAGGGTTGGTCCATGTTTAAAGCCTTTTTATATAATGCACAATTAGAGTTGTAACTATTCAGATTTGATTATTTTGAAATAAAGAAAGTTTCCTTTGAAGTCCACAAG
>JAOXJP010034561.1:0-16677 GCA_025762735.1 Platanus orientalis | reverse complement strand
CCCCCAAAACAACACATGTCTGTTTATAATTCACCATATACACTATAGAGGCATTTTTATCACAGAACATTTGCTTCGTACTAAATAGAATGATTGTCTGTTTTGAGACAGACCTCAAAAAGGCGTGCCATTGATTGACACATGATGTGTTTTTCCTCTTCATTGGGGATGACCAATGCAAGAGTGATTCTACCATCAACCTTCAAGTTGCACTAAGCATTCAGATAAAAAAAATCAACAACCATCGATCTCATATACTTTAAGCGGATTCTTGTGCCCAAAACTCCTCACATTCATCACCTGCCTATCACTTTGCATTAGTCTGTTTTATGATCCTTAGGATTGGACGAAGAAAAAACAATAAAAATGAAAAAATATTGAGAGAAAAAGCCAGGTCAAGGTAGCTAAACCTCTATAGTTCACTAAAACCATTCAAATCATTCAAGTCTACCACTTCTCATGAAGTATTATAATTTATTAAATTGGAAAACATGAAATAAAAGAAATAATTTAAATTTAACAATGCCAACCATGGATGGAGGGAATCATGGAGAGGTTAAGGAGGTGGTGAATTGTAGGTATCAATTATGGAAAAATATATGGTGTAACGGTTATCTAAATGAGTGATTGGTGGGTGAATTTGGAAAGGTTTAAAGGGTATTTATTTAGAAATGTAGTGAAACGTGATTGATGAAGCATTTTAGGAATGAAAATCTTGGTGTATATCATTGCCCCACCGTTGAAATAGCACTTGTTCTTAAGGGTTGAAGTGTGGCTACACTATTGGATCATAGACCATAATTCCCAAATCTTCCTTTCGTTGGAATCCATTGATTATGGCAAGTTAGCCCTTGTAGCAGTGGCCTAGATTGAATTCTTCATTGTAGTTGTAATATAGACCTTTCTTGCACCGATCATATAATTCAATGGGTGTGAGTTTCTTGGGTGGAAGGCAGTTCTCTTTTATTACTGCCTCAATGGTGGGATGAGATGCAGTGGACATGGAGAAATCCTTGGATGAAGGAGATTGTTGAATTGTTTATGAGTTGTGTTAACTCATACAAGATGACAAGTTGGTACACATGGCTTAGTATGACCAATTGAAACATTTGAACATCATCTTAAAAACAAGAGATAAAGCACTGGATGAGAAAGGATTTTGGTATTCTTGAATTGTAATGAATGAAACTCTCAAATTGTGCTTGATATTTATATACAATAAAGGTTTCACATCATTTTGTTAGTGCTTCACACAAATCATCGCTTTCACATGGCCCGAATTATGTACATAATGCATGCGAAAATTGGGGCCATGAGATCATTCTCCCATTATAGTTTCCATCCATTGGATCCAAGGGATAGCCTCACTCATCAAATGTATGAATGCTAACTCAATGATTTGATCATTGGGCATTCAGTCGAATCGTTGAAATTGCTCGATGACATACACCCATCCATCAGGGTCTTCTCCATCAAAATGTGGGAGATCAAGGCGAAAGGATTGTATTTGTGGATGGTGGTCCCATGATTTCCTAAATATGTTGAGAATATTCGACTTAATCATCATCCTATTAATGTACCAATAGTTGATTCATATCATTATACTTGGCTTTGAGGTTTGTCAATTTCTATAGTATTTATGCCAACAAACTTACCTTGTACTTCCTGGTTCTCCTTAAGAGATCTGATTTCAGCTTCCACCTTTTAAAAACTTGTACTATACCCATCGTTTTCCATAGTCTGAAGAGCATTGACTCTAATACAAATTGTTATGATCCTTACAATCGTTTAAAGAAAAAATATGAAAAAAAGGGAGAAAATATTTTTTTTTGAAAAAAAAAAAAAGGCCAATTTAAGGTGACCAAATGTTGACACAGAAATTTGCAAATAAATTTGTTTACCAAAATACCCTTATTGTGAATGATCACACTCATTCATAGATGAGCATATATTCGTAAATAGCACTTGCATTCGCAAATATGATTTCATAATACAATATATATATTATAATTTTATGCACAAAACACGGTGAGTAAGGTTGTTTAAGACTCCTAACGCTTGCCAAAGTGTTGTGGAACATCCTATTTCATGGATAGTCATCTACATTGAACACATCATCAAAAGAGTGACAATCCTAAAGCATTAGGATATCAAGTCTATGTAGGACTCCTTTATCTTAGTAAACTATATCCTACATCAACATGGATTAGAAGAAGATAAGATTGCGAATGGGCTCTCCAACATGTGAAACAGTTGATCGAGCATTATGACAATAATGACAAGGAATTTGATTGCAACTGTGGGCATGGGGATTCAGGCATCCCTCCTTGGTGAAGATTTCTCTCCACTTCGCCGATGGTTGGTCTTGGTGGTCTCTCTTTGTCTCGAAGAGGGGAAAAGTGAGATAAAAGGGTACATGGTCTCTCTCAAGAGGGTGGGTAGGCTATGGTCTTTTGAGTTCTTGTGGATTTGCCACCAACTCAAATTTTACTTATGGAGTTGGACACCAATTGCCTTCCCTTTGGAAGAATGTGGCTTAGACCCTAAGGCCTAAATTGGTATGCCTCCTATACCAGTCTAGGTCTGCAGAGATTGAGTAAGCTATTGATTTATGATTAGGAAAGGTGTTACCACCCCAACACACCTACCTTCTTAAGGTGGTTTTTCCTCTTGATATATATTGTAGCTTGGTTTTAATTTGGTGTTTTGGAGGTGTTTATTCATAAAACATACAAGGGAAAAATTCATGTTCAAACACTCAAACATGCATTCTACCTGGCATGGAGCATGGAACAAACATGCATTCTGCTAGACAGAGAATGCATGGACGACCGTGGATCTCCATTTTCCGAGAAATTTCTCATAATGAGATGTTAAGCATGGAGCAACAATATCCATTACATAAGCATATAAAATATATAATATTACCAAAAAAGAAAGAAAACATAGAAATTATAAACATGGACCACCAACTTGAACATCTCGAATCCAGATCATTGACAAAAAGTTGTAGGGCACTTCTTCAAATGAACAATAACCCCCAATTAGATTGAATGGATGTCACATCTTAGATCCCAAGATACACATTGGGTTTCGTGACCTAACAGATCATCTTCCTTCACCGCCCTCTTAACACATAAGTTGGCAAGGGAAGAATTCTACCCGAAATTTCTAACAAAATTTCAGCAAACATAATAGTTATAAAATGGACCCAGGGAAATGAATAGAAACCTTGTTTAATTAACTTGGATGGTACATGATAGTCAACAAATATAAAACATTCCAAATATGTCCATCTTCTTCACTCTAACCATCCACCTAACAATATACATCCGTTCAATAACATCCATCCACATACATAACAATAAATAAATAATGTCGGTGATAGTTTGTTTAATAAATCCAAAAACGACAAATCCAAACTGAAAAAGTTCCTAAAATAAGAAACTTAAAAAGTTTAGTACAAAGCCGCCCCTACTCTATGACTTTATCTATCAATAATCCGTAAATAAATACACCAACCACTTGATAACTGGATTTTGTGATACACCGCAAATATATTTCTTGTCTTGGTCTCTAGTTAGGACTCTGACTTGTAAATTTTTGGGCCAGCTTCACAAGCTCAGTTTGTAGGTAAAATTTATACTTAGAATTTTCACAATTCGACACAAAATGCAATCATCATATAGATGAGAGATACACTATCACAAAGTTTTCCTTATAAACATAAACACCAACTAGACATGCATGTAGGGGACACGCTATGCCATAGATACAAAATAGTACAGAAATATAGTCTCTGACATCAAATGGTACAAGTGACACTTCCTCTAAATGTAACATCAACATCTCGGTATATCTGGTAACTTGTCGTGTCAGGATATTGTATTTCCAACTCATCAAACCCGAATATCTCATCCTAATTCTCAGTCACATATCTGGAATCTCATATACATGAGTCCTGTCAAGTGATTATCCTTATATGGGAGTCATGTAAACAGCTCCAAAACCGATTAATTAGACTTTGGAGATCCTTTCCATGTCTTATACATGGACAACCATCCGTTTGTCCATGCAACGAAATAACCATATGTGCCTCAGGCACAGGATAATCATCTGTGTCTTGTACACAGGATAACCATATGTATGTCCATATACTAGATAATCATCCATGCCTCATGCACAAGATAACCATACGTGTTTCATGCACGAGATAACCATACGTGTCTTGTACACGGGATAACCATCCGTGTCTCACAACGGGATAAACACTTCTCAACACCAGTTGTACCAACCTCAATACTTGTAGTTTCTGGCCCTTGTTATGCTCCCACGTTGTCAATTTCACAACCTTGTATCGAACACAATACTTCTCAATACAATACAATGGTAAAACACCCAAAACATGACTTATTTTATACTATACTTATGCACTATAGTATGTAATCACATTGTCCGAAATAGGCATCCTACTGAGCATATAAATATGCCATCAAATTTTCCAATAACTAGCATTTTCTCCCATGATACATAACTAGTGCCTTTAGCATAAAATAAAATTAAAAAAGAAACATGAATTCATATACGATTAAGTCAAAGCTTAGGCCTAACAGATAAGCACCATCTCAGTATAGAATCATCTCATGTTTAAGTAATTTTTAACATCAAATCATACTTAAAAGCCATGTTGACATTCAGCTTACTATTGTTCTCATTATGGTATACTAAAAACACATGGATAGTCCATTACAATTGCATAATCATTTATTCATATACAGATTCCTTTAGCATAACAGTAATAAGAAAGTTTTAAATCTTCAAACACAAGAACTTTTTTGCCAGAAATTTTATCAACTCCCAATTTTTACTACTTTTAGGCTTTAGCCTAACACTTTTCCCAATGTTAATTACCCTTGTAGAGAGTCCTATGCTATAACTTAAGTTTCAACACTCTCAATGCATTTATCTTAATATAAAATTTCAATTTTAACATTCACAGTTCACATTTATAATTTTTTTGTAAAGTAGATTTGCAACACTTTGATGTAGAACATATGCCACAAGCAGTTTTGTGAGTTACATACAAGAAGGGCAAAAAGCATCAGTAGAAATCAAGAGCCCCAAGAACGGAATTGTGTGAAATTTGGTGAGCTTAAGCGAAATTTCATAAGGATCAAAACTCACCGCTTCGCCATGAGCACCGCCACTTTTCGCATAAATTCCTTCGTTAAAGCCCTCAAAGCAACGTTTTTGTTATTTTTTAGTAATTTTCATTTTCGCTATAACTTTTTATTTAGAAGTTAGAATAAGATCCCGTTTGTTCTGGGATGTTTCTTAGTGATATTAGTATTTGATTTTGTTATTATTTCATTTTTTACTATTTTTGGTAAAATTTACCAAATTAGCCTAATTTCGTGCCTAACACAAATTAGGGTTTCTTTTCTCTATTTAAAGCATTGTAGCCTTTAAGGCAGTTCAGTTTTTCAATTAATAAAATTTTTAGAACGAGTTTTCTCTTCCTTGGTGAAGTTTAGGGGTTTCCCAACAAAGGAGACGATGTGTTCTTCTCCTTGCTATTCTGTTGCGTCAAAATCTAATCCTGGTTGTTGGTTAAATTTTTGAGCTACTAACCGAGCTTTATACCTCAAAATATTTCCATGAGAATCTCTTTTAATTTTAAAAATCCATTTACAAATAATAAGACGTTGAGTAGAAGGAAGAACCAGTACTCATGGTCCTTCATTTTGAAGAACTTGAAACTCTTTAAACATGGCTTTACACCAATGGTTCAATTTCTTGAGAAGACTGTATAGTGAGACAAAGACGTTGTTTTGGTTTCAAAATACCAACTTTTAACCTTGTAACCATTGGATGAATATTTGAAGTTATAGAAGCCATAGACAGATGTTCAACTGTTGCACCTCAATGTCGAGAGTCTGAACTAGAAGGAATCACATTCGAGTCTGATATCCTTGAGAACTTGAACCAGGTTGAATAGAGACTGATTCATTGGATGATTTTGATAACTCTATTGATCTTGATGTATTTGATGGAGATGTAGTGGCCTTGGAGACTGGTGACTCAGTTTCCATACTTGAACCAGAGGGACGTATGGGAGACAACAATAGCGATTCAAATTGTGAAGATGAAGTCAGAGTGAACAGATGAAATGATTTTTCCATTGGGTTATTTGATACCAATTTCAATGGCTAATATAAAAGGGAAGGCAACGGTTAAGATTATTGTTTGAATGACACCATGCCAGTTTTGATGGTTAAGATAACCCAAAAGTCAATGGTTTAGATGAGTCGACCATTGCATCTTTGGTGGGTAGTTGTAATAAAGAATTGTCATTGTGATGTAGCTAATCGGATGGATGGGTATAATTGAACTTAAGTGACTATCCAGCGGTTGAGAATAAAAGCTATTAAAACTTAAAGGTGATACATGATCTGATGATGAGGACATTGTCTTATTACCAGCTGAGTGTGAACATAACGAGTTTGTCATTAAACGACCAGACACATATTGTGCAACTTCAGAACTTGGATCCAACAACAACACCGGTATAGAAGGATAACCAAAGTCACTGGAATCCTTCCCGAAGAACGGAAAGTAAGTTTCTCAGAACATAACATGTCTACTAATGAAAACTTTTTTTAGATTGTTGATCCAAGGAATGATATCCTTTGGCATTTGAACAGAATCCCAAAAAAACACATTGCCTTGATCTAGGCTCAAGTTTGTTACTTGTGTATGATTTCAACTATGGATAACAAACACTTCCAAATACATGTAGCATATTGTAATTGAAACACCCTATAATGCATTAGAAGGATAAAAATGTAAATAATCATGTATAAGGGTAAAATTATCTTTAAAAATATTTTTGGAGAGCTCATTGTGATGTTTGGAACCTATTAGAATGAATTAGAAGTGAGGATTCTAAGTCAAGTTATTGTGATGTTTGGAACCTATTAGAATGAATTAGAAGTAAGGATTCTAAGTCAAGTTATGAACTTGAAAAGCCATGAAGTTGTCTCAAAAGTGTAATTGGGATAACTTCATAGGTAAACCTATATTAACCCATAGGAATTAGCTTGTGAAACATACATCATTCGAAATATCTAAACGCCTATTTTTCAACACAACAAATGAGAATCAATTTGGAGTTTTTTTAGAGGGAGTTATGATCAATTTACTGAAAGGTTATTATACTAGAGAAAAACCAAAAAACTTTCCTCTGGGAGACCGGTCATGAGTAATAGCGGGACCGGTCCTAACCCATGATCATCACCCACTGCCAATATAGCATTCTATTAGACTGGTCATGAAGACCCCAGGACTGGTCCCAATGATCTAGAACCGGTCATGAAGACCCCAGGACTGGTCCCGACTTGGAGAAATGCTAGAAATTCAAAAATTTGCGATTGTTGGCAATTTTCCATCCCAAAGTGTGTCCAACATGTGTAAAAGACTCTAGAAACATAGAATGACCTTAGTGATGAAATATATACCCGAATTACACCTCATTAGAATCTAAAACTTAATAAAGGAAAACATGAGAGAAGAAAGAGGAATTTCGAGGAAAGTAGAGAACTCCCAATTTGGTAAGTACTTACTCATCCATGGTAGAATAAACAATGATTTAGAAAATTTTATGAAAATTCATGATTCTCAATGTAAAATCTTAGTTTAACATCACTTGATTATTAAATCTATGAAGATTTGAGTGAATTTACATACTTAATGTGCTACTCCCTTTGTTTTCCTAATATTTTCTTCATTAATATCCTTCATTTTGTATGAGATTTCAGTTTTCCATCATTTGATTAGTTGATCAATGAAGTTTTGATGAATTACATATTCTATTGGAGCATGCCTTCCATTTTTCTATAATTTGTTTCGGTAATTTCACTTGATTATATGGGGATTTGAATTTTATGGGTGGATTATTAGATCTACTCAAATTCGGTCATGCTTCATGAAAGTTCTATACATTTTTTTTTGCTCTAGCATTATAAAATCATTGAATTCCTAAGTCTTTTTCTATGATTAAAAGTAGAAGAGTTGGATCCTTGTAAAATCAAAGAGAAATAGTGATTTTATATGATATGTTCATGAGTATGCTTTTAATTCCCTATATTTGTAATCTCTATTCATTGTATTGATGATCCTTGATTTGGTTTCCTTTATACACAAGTTCCAAAGCATGTTCTTAAACCTAATTCACATGCTTGTTGATTATTTTGATGCCTTCACAAAGCTCATTGTATAATTATGTCAATTTATGTTTGATCCTATAAGTTTCATATTAGAACTTTAGAATTCATGTGCCTTATTGGGATTTTGACTCTTTTGATTGGTTTCAATTTTGGATATGAGCTTACACATTTGGTTTTGGTTTTGAATACGAGTTTTATATTATGGTTTGACTTCATATATGAGTTTGGACTTCATGAACATCTTTTGCTTATCATTCTTTATGTAGTGATATATAACTTCATACAAGCATTGGTTTCGACATATTGTTTTGGATACATGGATTTGGTTTTGCAACCTTGTCTAGGGAAATTTTAGAAGATAAATCTTGATGCCCTGAGAGATTTTTGTGGCCTACACCCTTGTTTTAGGGGATTTTTTAGGACTAAACCCTACCATTGAGGATACAATGTAGTGAATACCCTTGATGCCCTAGGGGATTTTTGTGGGTTACACCATTGTTTGGGAGAATTTTAGCGGATAACCCTTGATTCCCTTATAGGCTACACCCTTGATTCCTTGGGGGATTTTTACGGGCTATACATATTCGAAGACCCCACAGGGGTTGGCCTTTGGGTAAGCCAAAACCCTACATGGGTTGATTGATTCGATGGATTTGATTCAATGAGACTTGTTTTCGAAGACCCTACATGGATTGATTGATTCGATGGATTTAATTCAACAAGATCTATTTTCGGAGACCCTACATGGGTTGATTTGATTTGGTTTGATCGATCTGATTTGATTCGATGAGTTTTGTTTCAGAGACCCTTGATGAGTTATATGAGTTCGGATACCTTATTAGAGTTTCTTTAGACATGCATTGGGTTTGAAATCTATTAGTTAAGGCAACATATTCAAAATGTGCCAAAGTCTACCTATGTATAAGTATTTTGAAGTTAGCATTTGCATCGCACATCATGCATTTTCGTTACGAGTTACACACTATATACTCTAGATGTGATCATTTACTTGAGCTAAACTTTCATTTGTTGAGCATCTCTTGTTAGAATTTGATATTCGTTATGTTCAACATTGATTCACATATGCTCTACATGTCACGATTGATTATTAAGTTGTATTCGTGTATAAACCGATTTACTCCATAGGGCATTTTGTATGTTTTCTCGCGAGCTTTTTAGTTTACCCATGTTTTCAAAACCATTTCAAATGAAGGCTCGTAGTGTATACTCTTTGCAGGTTTGGTCCAACGTGAGATTCTTGAGGACAAGAGAACCTCACCTTTTACTATAATTGTATTCTGTTTACTTTCAGCACATTATGTACTTGGGATAGGGATTTGTTTGACTATCAATTTCGTAGATTGTGTTACTCCTATTTGATGTGATGGGAATTATGTAGACCTTGATGATGGTTAGTTGGATGCATTGACCTTTTGGAATTGATGTATGAGTTTATTCCATTGCGTAGTTTAGCACGATATACTTGAGTTTATTTTCATTGCACTTGAGATTTGTTATTATATTGTTGTTAAGGTTCTGCTGCAATGTTTATTGGTAATTAAGGATGTTTAATTTGGATGGTTGATTTATGTAAAGAATGAAAAAGAAATATGAGAGACAATAAAGAAGAAGAAGAAGAACCCCCTCCCCAATGTCACCCTCCGGAATTCCTGATACCACGTATAATTACATTGATTTGTGTACGGATTTTGGGGTGTGACAGTAATTAAGATCTTCAGCAATTAATTTGTAATATGGTGTTTGATTTTGCAGCACTGGTGTAGGAAAATGATTAACTAAGTATACTGCTGTGAGCACAGCTTCACATTGATTTGTGTACGGATTTCAGGGTGTGACAGTAATTAAGATCTTTAGCAAATAATTTGTAATATGGTGTTTTATTTTACAGCACTGGCATAGGAATACGATTAACTAAGTATACTATTGTGAGCAGGGCTTCTGCCTAGAACGTTATGGGCATAGATGCCATCTACAACACAACTATGACCATTTCAATTAAATGCATGTGCTTACATGCCACAACACCATTCTGAACTAGTGTATACGGGCAGGTAACTTGATGAATGATGCCATATTTGCTAAGGAATTCTTGTAAACTCACCTCCATCACTTCGAAGTATCTTAATAGATCTTGAAAACAAATTTTCTACTTGATTTTTGAACAATAGTAAACATTTGTAAAGCTTCTTATTTGTGATGTAACAAATAAATCCATGAGAACCTTGACTATTCATCAACCAATAGTGGATAATATCTAAAGCCAGACATTGATGAAATAGGGGAGGGTCCCCATATATCTGTATGAATCAAGTCTAAAGGAAAATGAGAGACTGTATTAGATTAAGGAAGATGTATTATATGACTTTTAGCAAGTTCATAGTTATTACAAGCATTAGTTGAACATGTTGAATGAGATGAAGAACTTTCAAAATAGATTGTAAAGTTTTAGTAGCTGGATGTCCTAAAAAATTATGCCAAATAAGAGCAATAGAGTTGTGTGTGTGGTGCACAGCCGGAAGAACTAGCAGGTCTGGGGTATAGCCCATCTTTACTGAATCCTTGACATATTAGGTTCTTTGAAAGTTTGTCCTGGATCACAAAGTAAATTTCATCAAAAGATAAGATGCAATTGTTGTCTGTAGTAAATTTTTGCACTAAAAGTAATTTGGTAGATAAAGAGGGTACATGATGGATGTTATTTAACTTGAATGTATGAGAAGGGGTTGAAAGAATACCTGAACCCGTATTATGAATAGGTAAAGCATGTCCAATGCCAATTGCAACTATAGTATGACCCGAATAGGGCTTATGCAAAGACAAAGAGGATATATCAGGAGCTACATGATTGCTTGCTCCAGTGTCAAGATACCACATAGGGTTAGGAGCGTCTAAAGTAGTTGCAAGAAGTGCTGCCTGTGCCGGAGGGGATGGATTAGATTTAGATCTCTGAAATTTCAGATCAAGTCTATGATAGCAATTAGTAACAGAGTGACTTGGTTTTCCAAAAATTTGACAAAACAACCTAGATAGTTGAACCCATACATAACAGCATCTGCCTCGAATTCTATTTATGTCATTAAAACCTGATCTAGGACCTCCGCCTCCATAAAAATCACTAGTGTTATTCGATCTGACTGCCGAGTCACTAATAAAGCTGAAGAAATTACTGAAAAAGAACCATTTGTAAAACTAATGGAAATTTGTTGATCTTCTATGACAGCAGATCTTGTAACTCAGCTAAGGTTATAGTTTGTGGTCTTGTACGTATGGCTGTCTTGAAGGCATTAAACTCGACTGGAAGTCTACTCAATACATGAAGATCAACATCCTCTTCATCTAATGGTGAGGAAACAACAGCTAGTATGTCAGTGATAGTTTTACTTGTTGAAGGTAATCTTGCATGGATAAAGGCCCTTTCTTGATGTTCTGCAACAGGTTCTTAAGTTGACGAATATTAGATTAAGAAAGAGAAGAGAATCGACGTTCCAATGCTTGCCAAGCTTCCTTTGAATGTTCTATATGTAGAACATAAGGAAGTATATTCTCTGAAATGGTCGCAAAAGTATAGCTCAATTGACTGTTGATTAAGAGTAGCCAATCTGCATATTGGGAGTTTGGCTGAGATTTCCCATCAGCATCTGTAATAAACGCTGGTGGTGGCGACTGTGACTCATCAAGAAGTAACATAACTCGATGATCTCTCAATGTAGTAAGGAATTGAGATCGCTACAACAAAAAAATTTCCACCATTGAGTTTTAACTGTAAGAAGAAAAGTAAGATTGGATATGAAAGACTGTAAAGATGAAGATGATGAGGAATTAGGAAGAGAAGTAGAAGATGGAGTGATTGTTGAAGTAGTCATTGAGAGAGATTTTCAGCACAAGCTTTAGAGCTCTGAAACCATGAAAGAACTACAGAATAATGGAGTGAATATAGGATACCTCAAATGAGGATCATCTGCCTCTTTTATAATTAACAGAACTGAAGTTACAACCGTGTGAAACTGTTACAACAGACAACTATCAGTTACAGAATATTCTAACTTGCTAACATCTTATTCTAACTAATCTAATCTCATTATCCTTAACAATTTGTACAACATTTCATATTTGATTACTTATCCGATTGCCCACTGATAAGGATTTTTCTAAGAGATAACTTTGCTGATCCAAGGTTCTGTATGAATGGTGAATATATTTTCAAGCATTTTGTTGAGCTCAATAACTCTAGTTTGTCACACAAGCCCACTGCTAACATCATCTACAATCAGCTTTTCGAGAATCACTTCAAGAGCATTATTAGATTTACTAACCATAGCGGGAGTCCTCTCTCATCCCCTGCGGCATCCTAATAGGCTCACTTGTTGATAAATCAATAGTAGTTGATAGAACAATGAAAATTTTACTTCCTTCAGGGCTTATATACTCCATTATAATGATGATGAAGACGATGAGGAAGAGGCTATTGGATTTGATCATTTGATCAAAGCTTATTAACCAAAATTCTAAGGCATATCCATCAAAGGCATTAAGCCCAAGCTTATTCTATTATAAAAGGACTCCCTCATCCGACATTCTCGCTTAACTCTTCCTATATTTTGTCTTCTTTGGATTCTCACCCTATTGCCCTACCCATCCTTTTCGAGACCCTTGGAAAAGCATTTGGCATCTTGAAGTTTCCCAAAAAATTTGACATTTTCTTTGGAGGATTTGCAAAGCAGAGCCCTCAAGTTTAAATGAGTGCAAACCCTCTATGCCCACAATCCATGTTGCACTCACCATGGGATGATTCAAACCATGGTGCAAACCCTTTGTAAGGTGGGGTAGGTAGTGTCAGTCAGATTGGATTCAATTCTTTTATCTCAAACAGCCGATTTAGGTCCAACAGAAAATGATCCTTTGCAATTGAAAAACCTGGCGGTGAAGTGGCAGTGTTGTTCAGTGCACGCCACATCAGCCAGAATTTTGACTTCTATGAGGGATTTTTGAATTTTTGGCAATGTGGCGTGCAATGAGCAACACCGCTACTTGCCACCAGATTTTTCAACTGCAGAAGATCATTTGTGAGTCAAATTGGACAGATACCAAATAAGCACAAATTTAGTATGTCACACATGACCAATATTTTGGTTAAACAAAAATACTTTTTTTAGTAAATTTTTTTTTTACAAAGATACATATCTAATTTGTATTTTTTTGGGTATAAATCTAATTTGTAAACACTCTTTTTTTGTATTTATATAATACAACTTTTAATCCTTCCAGCATTCTGCCACACTCTTTTTCAGGTAACACATTGATCAGTACTCCAGATCATCTCCAGTCAGAATTAAAAGATATCATGTATGGTTGTCAATTATCCACCTATGCATCCATAACTATTTCATATTCGATCCGCCTAAGTTGAATACGGATGCATCTATATCCGTTCCGTTTAAATATTCGCTTTGTTTAACAAATATTTGTATATAAATGAACCGAATATGGATATATATATCTGCTCCAGTTAAATATTTGTATTTGTTTATATATATCCCAAACCCTTAGCTGAAACCTCCCTAATAGCCAGCTCCCCTTTCTTTGGTTGAACTCTACTAATCATCTTCCTTCTTAATAGTTATTAGATCGCTTTTATCTTCATAATATTGATCATAATTATTGTTATATTTTTTGTTAAGCAATGATATTAAAATGATTCAATTCAACAGATTGCAGAAACTAATCAAGAACAATTCTAAGACTTCGGAAATTAAAGATTAAAAAGAAATAAGTTTGCTTCCATAACCTTATTTAGGCGTGATTCCGGGTTGCTACTAACCAAATCCATAATCCGATCCCTATGAATTTATTTATTTATTTTTTTTTTCACATTTTACCTTAACCTTAAAATCTTAAGCGTAATACATACACAGTGGAATAAGGGCAATATCATGTTAAACATAAGACTTTAATGTACAACGGAATTAAGACATCAACTTTAAAACATCCTGACCATCCATGTAACTAAGCCCCCATCCACAAAGTAGGGACTTCAAATCATAACATCAGGGTGTTAAAACTTAAACCAATACACATTCAGTTAATTTCCAAATACAAAATAAATGAAAACTAGCATCTATGAAAATACTAGATAGAAATTAAACCAACATCCCCTCGCTTGCCCCCTATTCCAAGTGCTCAAAAAACACACCTATACACAATGATCCGGTTGAAATAAAAATGTTATGGATGGATGACATCCATGGCTGGTAAATAAGTACATAAAACCTACTATGAAACTGAACGGGTAAAACATGATTCTTTCAGTATAAAATTATTGAATATATCTCCATATAGAATACATACAAATTTCTAGCATGCAGGCATGTGCTAGTTGTCAGCACCCAAATTTTGACTCAGGTTTATAAATGGAGTCAAATGGTTTCATTATAGCATGGCATAGAACCAAGGTCTAGACACCACTGAAATTTGAATGGCCAGGCATTTTCAATAGACATTCTGGTTGCAAACATAGCGAAAGTACTTTAAATCATCAACACCTTGAATTTGCCAACCTTCACAAGCCTTCCCACATTGAAACATCAAGAGGTTGATAAATTACCATTCTACCCCTACACCTTTAGAAGCTCAAATTAGGTTCAATCAAACCCTACTTTCTGACTTCTCTACATCAACAAAGACACCTTGAATTTGCCAACTTTCACAATTTTTCCCACATTGAAGCATCAAGAGGCTATCAAATTACCATTCTACCCCTACACCTTCAGAAGCCCAAATCAGACTTAATCAAACCCCACTTTCCAACACCTCTCATCAACAAAGACACCTTGAATTTGTCAACTTTCATAAGCCTTACCACATTGAAACAGCGAAAGGCTGACAAATTACCATTCTACCCTTACACCTCCAAAAGCCCAAATCAAACCCAATCAAACCCCCACTTTCCACATCTCTTCATCAACAAAGACACATTGGATTTGTCAACCTTCATAAACCTTCCCACACTGAAGCATCAAAATGCTGGCAAATTATCATTTTACCCCTGTACCCTCAAAAGACTAAATCAAACCATATTTAAACCCATTTTCTCCACAACTCCCAAAATACTCTCCACAAAGAAGGCATCTAGGTCTTAGCCATTTTCGTGAGGCCTCAAACATCAAAATCTCAAAAGGTTGACAAATGACCATTTTGCCCCTACACTTCTAAAAAACTCAAACCACAAGCTATGGAGCCCATTTTTGTAGGATTCTCCAACCCTCATCAACATTCCTATATTAAGGTACAAAAAGGTATAAAAATTATCATTTTGCCCCCACACTCTCAAAATACTTCATTTCTCCCTAAAGTCAAACTTTTGGAAAAACTTTGAAGTCTTGATACAAATCAGAAACTCAGCCAGTCGGTGCCCATACCCTCATAAGCCCTATATCTTTCCAAAGAAAACCTTAGAGGGCACAATGCCCTCCAATTGCCCCAATTCATCTTTAAAGAATAGCAAACACACCTGTATCAGTTATGGACACTTAGTGAGCTCTTGGGAACTCTCTGGAAGTCCAAATCCATTAAGGCTAGGCTCATTTTCTTCATTTTTTTGAGATCTTTGATAAATGCCCTAATAGAGAAACCCTTCCTCAAACCCTGCACCACTTATCAACTTAATTCTTCACCAACTCAGGGCACATTTTTCGATCAGGTAACCCTAGTTCGGAAATCTTTCAAAAATTCACCAAGGATCAAATTCTCTGCCTGTTAGGCCTTAGGACCCGCAAGTCTAAATCCTAAACAACCATGATTATAATTACTCCCTATTCAAACCCAGAAAAAACCAGTCATAGGTCCAAGTGGTATTTGTCATGGTATAATTCAGGGCTTGGAGCATAACTTTCAGCTTGAGTATCTGATTCATACATGGTCAGAGCCTATGGCTCATAAATCTCAAGGGATATCTTTCACATGAAGATTTTGAGAATCAATTTTACCTTCTTACCCTTCTTTCATTGGTACAAGCTGATACAGGTACATTTGAAGCCCATTTTCACCCATTTACTCATATCAGAATCTGATTCTGTTAGTTTCATTGCGATCGAAATGTACGAGAGGTGAAAAAACCCATAAATCTTAAAAAGTTGGAAGCCATAAATCCCAAAAAGTAAGCCCAGATAGTAAAGGGGAAAAATCTAGACAAAATATCTTAATTTCTACCCAAAATGCCCTTGAATCTTTTTTTAAACCCCACACCCTTCATTTAGAATATTTCAAATGAAAGGTGGAGACTTAGGACTACTCCTTTTAGGCATACACCCCTCCCCATGGGCCCCACTCTCTCCCTCACAACCTATCACCATATGACATATGGCAAGAGGGCTCACCACGTTCACCCTCATCCACACACTCCTCTCAACTTCCATGAAACCCTCTAAAATCTTCT
>JAOXJP010034550.1:0-16677 GCA_025762735.1 Platanus orientalis | reverse complement strand
GCCCAAAAACACGTCTAATCAACTTAAACTAAGTTTTATATATCCAAACAGCAATGTTAGTTCCAATAGTGCGGTTTTTCTTCGTTCTTCTCAGTTTAGAGAGAGATTTTTTTTTTTCTTTTTTAACAGTATAAATTACAGGGTCTTTCATTCAATTTTCCCCTTTTATATTCTTGTTGACTTAGAACAGCTTCATAACTTAAATTCCCTGTGTTTCTCATGTCCAGCTCACAAGGCCAAAGCATTCTTGTTGGCTTATCACAATGAGAAGCAACCATCTTAGCCACCCTTCAAGCAAACAAAGTCCATGTCTTAAGCCAGAAATTCTACATATCCAAAGCAACTACATTACATTTTCCAGTAAATTTAATTACTATGATGATCCTATATGCTTATGATATAATAATGACTTTACATGATGGTACAAGCATGAACATTCTCATCGCTGAATAGAGCAGCCTGATGATCATCAATGATTGTAGAGAAAGGAAGGTCTGGGAAGTACCCATGCATGCTTTCATTATGTCCATGCCTGTAATAGTTATACGTAGATGAGAACGTAGATTCATCTAAATACTCGGAGGCAAATGGGTAGTACACATCATCATACGGAAAGGGCCAAAATTCGGCCCTTCTTCCGGTGCGTCTCGCCGCCTTTAGAACCTTTCTCTGATCCACATATCCGGTCACCGTTACCTTCTGTTTATCCATGTCTATGTCCAAGCTATCAACCCCTGTAGCCACCTTATTGAATTTCAGTACCCAAATAAGAGACAAGGGTTAATTAAGATATCTTGTTTAAATATTGTATACGGTCGTATTGTTTATAGACGGTTTCAACCATATAACAACGACGATAACAAAACCTTTTATACCCAACCACTAGGGGTTTTTTTTGTGTGGATAAAAACTACTTGGGATCGGTTTATGAACGCTTCCCTTAACAAACGCTCATAACTGTTCCTTGTCAGGGGTTGACACATCAGCATTGAAAAGTGATCTTCACTTTTTTGGAGGACACATCAGTTTATGTGCCCGCCACCTGACAAGGAGCAGTGGTTAGCATTTGTTAAGGTGAGCATTTTTTATCCATTTACAAACTACTTGGGTTGGCTACAAGAATCATGTTCAATGATTCCACTCTATCTGGGTCATATCCGCTGTTAAATCATAAGCACCAATGTCTTTCATCAGTATGGTCCAACCATTACTTGGAATAAATGCGTTGGGTCTAACCCACCATTCAAGATACTCCACAAAGGACATCTCCTACATCAAGTATCACTAGTTGTGAGGATTTTCTAAGTTTCCAACTTAATCATTCTTTCTGCTTTATTGAAATGTTCAATAGAATGTATGACCAGGTAGCTGATCACTCATTTGGGTTGATTTGGAATAGGAGATACCCGCATGGGAAGCCTGAGATGGTAAGTGAACTATGCATCACAGGGCTTGGATTGTGTGCAAATGAATTTCGTGAGAACCATGAAAACAGTGCGAGGGTTGATGCATCAGCACCAAAAAGTGATTTACACTTTTTGAGGGGTGCTTATCGCTTTTCAGGGCTGATGTGTCTGTACCCTGGTGCCGTTTTCACGGTTCTCACGAAATTCATTCTCACCTAATTTTTTCCCTGCATCACATAATCTTATATTATGTTCACAGAAAATAATTATCATTGATAAGACCAATGAAAATGGAGAAGGAAGCACTTGCCATCTAATTTAGAGATTGCTTTTCTTATCCTTCTTTCGCATCCTTCACAATCCATATGAACAAGAAGCTCCACGATCTACCAAATAGAAAAGAAGTAAATTTTTTTGAATACAAATGTTTGATGACATGAAGACAGTTGAAACAAAAGCAAATTCAAATGCTGAAAATGGTTTTCAAAGATGCAAACATGACATACCGACATGGCATTGGACACTCGCGGTTGCCGGAAACACCGAAACATCATTGAGTCAAGCAGTTTTGAGGAACTTGATCGCTTATACATATATAAGCAGAGAAGAAAAAAGGGAAGATGGTGCGAATCAAAAAAAAAAAAATTCCCCCTTTTTCCCACCCTCGGCCTCTTGCTATCCCTACCTTTTCCTTTCCCAAAAAGAAACTTTGTTTCTTGTGTTGAAAGAAGGTTCATTTATGGAATCCTTCTTACTTGAGTAGAGTGTGTGACAAGCTCAACAAGGTTCATCAATGAATCCTTCTAACCTTAACAGGATGTATGACAAACTCAACATGCGCATGTCTGATAGAACACTAAATTTGTTATGGATTGTGTGTGGATCCACCTAAGAGCTGGCCCTTTGAATGAACCATCCCTAGTGATGAGTTGGTGGGGGCACAAACCCCTATCTAAGTAATATAATTCCATAAACTTATTATATATATATCTAAATTTGTCACTTCAACTTCACGTTGTTAGCTGTAATGTGGACTAAGTGGCAGAGAGTTGTAAATGAGCAATGAAACTTTTTTGTTTTTGTTTTTGTTTTTTTTTTTTTTTTAACTCAGCAATACAGGTGGGTATTCATGAAAAATAATAATAATAGAACCCACAATTTTTTGTTTCTTATCTGGCATCAACTGATAAACGATCAAAACCGCCCAGTCCAATCGTTAGAATAAATGGTTATACTCTCACCCATCCAATGCAATCATGACAGCTCTATGAATGAATGGATCCAATTGAATGGTGGGGTCTCCACCCATCTCCATGAACTGAATTTGAAAAGCCATGGGTATGTGGATCATGGGTTTTTAATATAATGAATAAAGACTTGGTTTGTCATATGCGTAGGATTAGACCTAATTAAGCTCTATTTGCATACGTTAGTATATGGGGAATTTGTTCCAAAATTTTGTAGTTTTTCAGTAAGGGGAAAAGGTACGTACTACTTGCATTGTTATCAACAAGCTGGCTATTTCTTTTCATAGGGTTATTGTTTTAGTTTCAACCATTTGTTTCTATTTTTCTCTTGGGTGTGCAAGTTGATGGACGAAGTTTGGGAGGGGAATATTAGAGGAAAGCAACGTTTGCATATTCGTTGGTAGAAAAGACTGGTGTGGCGTCCAGCACAAGCCAGGAATCTACATGGAGCTTTCACTAGCACGACCATCGATCTCGTCCCTATTCTCCAACCTCAGGACATCCATACATTAAGACAACTTGATTAGCGATAGCACAAAAATTCACATTGTTTGGAATAATTCTTAGCATTTGATGATTTGGTTTCATTTTTTATTTGCCGGAATGAAGTGATATCTGATATGCAATGACGTGGACGCAAATTTTGTAGCATTCTAGCATTTTTAACCACCCAAAAAGTGTCATTTTGTTCCCACAAATAAATCTGAAGGAAAAATGACCATCTTAATTAATGGCTCAATTAGGGGGAAATTATTTTATTTTGCTACAGAGAAGGCTATAAATGTGATTGCATAGGGAGAGGTTTTCTTTTGAAAAATGAACCCCAAAATTAACAAGGGCATGCGCACTTGAAGGTGATTTTTGCCCGAATCTGCTTTCAAATAATCTCCTTAACAGCTAGTCTAACACTAATTAAAATCAAGTATTGAAACTAACCCACATTAGTTAATTGAGTGATATGAATCAAGGACGTGCTGTTATCATATTTCTTAAAAATAGTAAGTCCTCCCAACTGATTGTATTAGAGATCATGACCAAGCTAACTGTGGGATACATCTAAGGTCGAAGTCAATTCTTTGTTTCTCCATGGGTATGTTCTACGCAATAGGGACGAATGAATACTTATGCCTGTAGGTCAAGAGTTCAAAAACATTCTCTAATTCGTTTACAAGCTTGATCCAATTTTAATTATGAATCTAGTCCAATGAGTTGTACAAGTTCTTTTTTTCCAAATCAATAAGATGTGGAACCACCGACACTTACCACCACTGATTTGTGGTGGTAAAACACAAGGATCCAAGCTGTTTTCACACAAGAAATCACGCTGATCCAGGTGTTACAAATGGTGATCAAAGTGGTATAAACCATTTATCAAATAAAGAGAGAGGTGCTTCAATGGGTGTCGTTTCGGTGTTTTCTCATGCTTGAAGCAACCTCAAGACTCTGATTGGTTGTCATCTCACTTGCCGTGGGACGAGAAAAATGAAAGAAAATAAGTTTTATTCCTTAATTGTTTGGAATCACATATAATGGGAAGGGAAAAAATTGTTATTTTTAATTATTTAAATCCCAGTTTTTAAATTGCACAAATTGAGTGCGATGAGACAAGAAAATTAAGAAAATGGAGGGAGAAAGGGAAAAAAAGTATCAGTGGCAAAACATGTTGGATCTGTATTCTAATAATTCAAAAAATCCTTTAAGTCTACAATCTTAAAT
Source organism: Platanus orientalis (assembly GCA_025762735.1). Classification (NCBI taxonomy): domain Eukaryota; kingdom Viridiplantae; phylum Streptophyta; class Magnoliopsida; order Proteales; family Platanaceae; genus Platanus; species Platanus orientalis. The sequence continues at coordinate 12,308 of JAOXJP010034550.1, read as the reverse complement.
CAAGTAATTTAATTTAATAAAAATTAAAACCGAGTGACCCGAAACATAAAAGTGTTATTTTATGCGTTTTTTGAAGATAGTCGAGGCTTCCTATAAGATTGTGCAAGAGAGCGTGACAAGTTACCTCTAAGATACAACTAAACGCAGAATCAATTCATTGTCTTTTAATGGGCTTGCACAGCCCAACAAAGACGTAGGATACATACCCTTGTAACTTATTTCCCTTTAAAGAATCGGGTGTTAAAAAATATCCATAATGTTATGTTTAAATTTTCTCAAAAATTTGGCAAAGTGTCTCCTTATCAAATTGATAAATATATATGAGAATCGAGTAAAAAAGACCACAATAACACCATCAAATATTGTAGAAGTTCACTAATGCGAACACTTCAACATTTGGTTGAGGTGGTTTCTTAACCCAAGGAAGCCTTACAGAGCTCCTACAAGGGAGATCGATGTAGATCCATGGGTTTGAAGGGATATGTGTTTTGTAACACATATCTAAAAAAGAGAAAGAAATGAGAAATGATTAACCCCACTTTGGATCCCAAGGGCTCTATTTGTAGTGGAAGTGGGTTTCTGATGCAACACTGGGTTGATGCACACATGCAAAGTGCAAAGTGCGTCTCAAGTACCCTTATACCCAAACCCTTGCCCACACTTGTACGTATGTGCACAAAGTGTTATGCACTTTACTACACCATAGCAACCAAGAGAGTGTGTGTGAGTCTCTCAAAATACACAAGAGTGATGGAGAGTTAAAACTTATATACTACATATTGTTTTTTATTCTAACAAATGTGGGACTAAACAAATGAGAGATAATCTTGAAAACACACAAATTTGAAAACTTAATTTAATGAGTTGTTAATGGAAGGTCTTTAATGGCATTAATGGCCTTAGTTTTCAACATAACTTAGACGAATGCTCCTCATTTGCTTCTTATGCAATCCTCAGTGGAACGAATCAAAAGAGATATTCCCTCGTCTTCATCTTTTGCAAATCGTCTCCATCTCCATGTATGCTCCTCAGGATTGTCCTCTACTCTTTGTCTTCTGCAGGATCGTTCCCTGCTTGTCGATCGTCTCGCATCTCGCTGCTCGTCATTTATCATCTCTCGTTTCTCTCATCCTCATCTCACCTCTGCTCCTCATCACTTAGATTGTAGTGATATTGCTCGCATATGTCAGCATACGAAGCCCTCTTTGCTGAAAATTTCGGCTCATCTTTCCTAAAAAATTGATTTCTAAGTGATTTCTCATATATTTTCTCAGTACCACCAATCAATAAAACCATTTATGAGAATGTAATTCTTTTATTGTCTTTTATCATCCCACCTAATCAATGAGATGACAACCAATCGCAGCCCAAGAGTCTTTCCTTTGGGCTTGCTCGCAGCCTTTCTTTTAGGGAGAAAATGTTCAGTCCAAGGTTTTGTATGTCCTATCGTGTCCTCTACCACAGGCTGACGCGTATTTTATTTATTTTTGAATTTGGTGCCTCCTTTAAATAGGAAGCAAATGTTCATTTGAATACTTTTTTTTTTTTTTTTTTCCAGTTTTAACCATGTACACCCCATTTTAATGGGTACCTATTTTTTCATTTGAAAACTGTTTTAACAGTTTTAACTTTTACCCCTATGCACCAGCTTTCGTATGTAGGACACTGTAGGACATAAAAAAAATCCTGGATAGAACATTTGTTCCCTTCTTTTAAATCTCTTTTCTGCGTCCCACAAATGAACTCTCCAGCCCATTATATGCAGAGATATGGCCTTGTCACGTCCTTTGGTGTGTCAACTACCCACTGTCAAGTCCATTTCTCAAGGATTGAACACGTCCAGGTTGTGTTCTCAAGGTGGGTTGATGGGCTTTGGTCTCGAGGTACATGGATAGGCCCGGCTTCGCAGGCCCAGTTCGCAGACTTGTTGATCACATACCTAGTTCGCAAACCACGGGTCACTGGAGTTCGCAGACTTGTTGATCACATACCTAGTTCGCAAACCACAGGTCACTGGCCCAACTCACAGACCTCAGGTTGCTGGCCCAATTTAGACCTTGTGGTCTTAGGCGTAACTCATACACCTTAGGTTCCATGCCCAGCTCGCACTTGGATATCATAGACCTTGGTGGGCTTATAGGCTGCAGACATCTTAATCTGGTCTCTCGTACTCACAAAACTTTGGCCTAATTCGCAGAATTTTTGGTTGCCCGACCCGACCCTTACTCGCAGTCCTTATTTTAGGGCTGTCTACAATGCAAAGATTATCTGTATTTGGTTCATATTTGGTCCCCTAAAGACAATAAGGATGCATTTATATCTGAATCGATTATTCGGCTAAATATTTATATCCGTTTAAACTCATATATAATTAATATTATATATTACAATATTATAGGCCATTTTTTGTAGAATACAACATATGAATACCTTAACCCTATCCCTAACCCATTTCAAATGTAAGAAAGCTAAAATCTCCCTAGTAGCTGGTTCCCCTTCTCTTGTTGATCCATCAATCTTCTTCCATTTCTATAGTTCCTAGGTACTTATTATTTTGGTAAATTTCCAAATTTGATTTGATATTTGATTAAATAATAACCAATTTGGCAGTCACCTGTAATGTAATAATTTCATATGAGTTTCTCAAGGCATTTGTAGCCATGAGATGATGGTTTCCTAATGAACACATTCAAATTTATACTGATTAGTTAACTACAATTAGAAATGAAGTCATCTTACGTTTTTCTATAAAATGAAACAACTTATGTTATCAAGCACAAATGGCTGCAAATCTGAATGAATTCATCACAAACCATCCCGTTGTGGGTTAAAAAAGCCTTGTGAAATTCAAATGCAATGATTCCATTACAGGTGGCTGCCAAACGCAGCCTAAACAAATACAAGTATAGATAGGAAAAAGATCCTTTGCTAGTGAATCAGTAGGAAGTTCCTGCTGAATTTAACCACACCATGACAGGTAATTGTAAGGAAAAGGACGGAAAAAATCAGGAGCTATTTACCAAAAAAAATTAAAATTCGGATAGGTATCACTGGTGGTTAAATCAGCAGAAACTTCCCGCTGATCCACCTGTAGACGATCTGCTCCCATATAGATATGCAGCCCTACCTTAGTTCATAAGTAATTTATCATTTTTCTCACAACATGGACCCAACCACATGATCCTACAATTTCTCACTTGGATCATTAACAAAGAATATTGCGACTCTTAAATGACTCTGCGACACCCTGTTCGACTGCCACGCAAGTAAGTGGTTCCCAAAGACATAAATCTGTAAAGGGAACTTATAAGCACGCCTTCTTTCTTTTCCTCTCCGATGTAGGATTAAAGGTTCTTAGCAAAGAAAACAAACTTGAACTTAATTTAAAACACTTTTCTGCAACAACTTTATTATCATCCGATCAGAATTCACCTAATACTCATACCGCTTTGTAATAGCAAAGATCCATTAGTGTGAAAGTTTGATGGCTTTGTGCACCTTTACTCCTAACTAAAAGCGCGTAACTCCCTTGTACTTGGAGAACGGATCCTCTGCTGCCACTAATGATGTCCTGTAGCAGGTGGCATGAGTATATTCTCTTGTAAAGAAATTCAACCGGTTTGAATGCCTGTATTATTGTTTCGGTTTTTGTTTGAAGGGAATCTACTTAACACTTCATACCTACCCCCATGAAATGGCATAGATCCTCACATGTAAACACAGTATCTGAGGGGGAAGATCATACTCCGACTTAGGACCAAACCTTGATAGTCTGTCCATTGCCTGACCCTAGGCAGCTTGTCCTGGAGGGTCCTGAGGATGTTCCATTCAGGGACGCGCTCACCCAAGCTCTCGACGACGGTCCCAATGTCCCATAAAAAATCTCTACCCGGGACACCAGAGACCCAGAAGGCCATTCGATCTCGATGGGCCTAAAACCCTTGACTCCTAGAGTCGAGCTACCTTTTTTCGTTGGAGCACTAATACCATTCGAGACTCGGACTATATAAATTAAAGGATAAACCGCACCTAGAAACCATTACTCGCATAACCTCCACGACAAATCTGTCAGCAGGTTTGCCAAATCTGAAGAAAATGACAGAAATGACAGAAGACATGAGGGATGCGACCAGGAACGTGGGCAACAGTGCCATGTGAGAACAAGGGGGGAAAAGTGACTGGCGAGATTCACCTTGATACACCACTAGCCTGGGCTTATAAATACGAGTAGTGTTTCGTCTACCAAGTATGGAATTTCAAAAACCCTAGCACTAGAGAGTTCTATCTACAATCTCTCAGATCTCTCTGACTTGATAGTTGGAGAGCTAGAGACCGGCACACCGCCGAGTACTAGTTCCCTAACCCTCTACAATCCCGTGTGTGCAAGAATCATCCCGTCAAGGGCCTGGGTTGATCGCAGACCATCTGATTGGCATAAAGGTAAGCCCTTTTTTCTGATACGTCATCAGTTGGCGTCGTCTGTGGGAATCGCTATTGTTTTCCAGCGGAATTAAAGGTCTGCATGGTTAATACCAAGTTAATGGCAGCTCAACACAACCACACCAATGGAGTCGGTGGATTGGAAACCTCTTTTTTTACGGAGCACACCCCAGGACTCCCAAGGTCGACACGCTCGAATGGAAGATCCAGGGATTGTACAATACTTTTAAAAATATTAAAATTAATATTTAATTGCATTAGTATCTCTCCCTAAAATGCTTTTAGAAAACTTTTCAAAAATTCAATGTTTAAGTTAATTTTTATTACCAATTTTTAATTGCATTGAAGTTTTCTTTAAATGTTTTTTGTTTTTTTTTTTTAAGATTTAAAAATATTTTAGAAAGCATTCAAAAATTTCAATTGCTTTTATACAATACTTTTAAAAATATTTAATTGTATTAATATATCTACCTAAAACATTTTTAGAAAACTTTTAAAGAACTTAATGTTTTTAAATTTATGTTTATTACCAAAGTTTTAATTGCATTAAAGTTTTCCTTTATTTATTATTATTATTATTATTATTATTATTATTATTATTGTTTTTTGGGTAAAACCTAAATTGTTTTTAGAAATCATTCAAAAAGCTTTATAAAAAAATCTGATGTGATAACCCTCTTTACTTCCATCACACATATGCACCACACATGTGGGAACCTTTATATCTTCTCCTACTTTGTCTCATCCCCCCTTTAAAATCCTCTATAACATCCCTAAATCCATTCCTTAATTATATTTAATGTTAATTTATTCATACATCTCATCTCATATATATCTATATCTATATTATTTATTAAAGCAAAGAAATCTAATGTGGACAGTCCCATTACTTCTCTACACATGATTCTCCCACACATGAATAGGTCTTTGCTTTCCTAGACATGCTTCTCCCACACGTGTATTTTCTCTTCCATTTAATTCATAATTAAACAATTTTTTTAAATGTTTTTATCATTTTTTTTATTGATTTCTCTTAAATTTTGTTATTACATATCATTAAATATAATTTTGATGTTATTTATCATTTAATAAGGTTTCCTTATCTTGTGGGCCCTTATACCTAAGGTTTCTCCTTATTTTATTCAATCTCTATCTTTCTCACTAATCCTAAAATATCATATCTATTTATTTTTTATGCTTAAATTGTTTTTTGATTAAGTTCTTATTAAAACTTGAAACTCATGAGACGATACCAATTAAAAATCCCTATAATTTTTCCTCAAAAACTTTTCCCATTAATCCTTCATTGCTTATTTGGTTTTTAGTTGTTTTTTTAATTAATAAAAATTCTCCACATTCCCTTTCTCTATCCTTAAAACCTCTCTTTTATTTATTTTCTATTTATAAATTGTCTCTTAATTAAGTTTCCTATTAAAATTGGAAAGTCAAGAGACAATAACAACTAATTAACCCATATAATCTCTTTCTAAAACGTTTTCCATTAATTCTCCCTCTTCTCTAATTTTTTTAAATTTTTTTAAATGAATGAAAACTCTCTATATCCTCAAAATCTCTTCATTATTTATAATCTATCCTTAAATTGTCTCTTAATTGAGTTCTCATTACTTTCCTCCATCGTCTCTCTTTATTTGTTTCTCTTTCTTTTCTTCAAACTTTTCATTTTTCTTTCACTTCTCTTTTTAATCCCACTCCTATTCCACGTTCCGTTCTATCAATGTTAAAACGTCCATAATCAAATATGCTTTTCATCCCGGTAGTGCTAGTAGAGATTTAAAAAAGCACCACTTTGTCTTTTAATTTTGTGTTCCCAAACAATTGACTTGAGAAAAAGGAAATCTTGACTTAGAAATCTTGTATTAGGGTTGTTAATGGGCCAGTTTTATGTTGGGCCAAGATCTGCATGACTTGAGCACAAGACAGGCTTAACAAGTGTTGCCTAAGTCTGGCTCATTTGTACGCATATAGACTCAAGCCCATCTTAGGCTCGGCCCTTCAGCTCATCTCTAGTTGACATAGCTCAATAAAAAACCCCCCATCTTTTTTTGGTCATTTAACTAAATGGAGTTAGGCTATAAAACCAAAAATGTTTTTGGAAGAAGGATTTTGATAGACAACAATGATGATGATAAATTAAGAGTTTTTGGCTAGCCTAAGGTTTATAGTGAGGGTTAGAGAGGCTTATTCCATATGGTTTCTTCTTTTAGCAACTATTCAACAAGTTAGAAGTTTGACTGGGCTAATAAAATAGTCTAGAAAAAATTGGGTGCATGTTGTTTTTGTTGTTCTTCTTAGGCTTATTCCGTATGGTTTGTTCCTCTACCTACTAGTCAACAATTTAGAAGTTTGACAGTTCTTCTTCGGCTTATTCCATATGGTTTCTTCTTCTAGCCACTATTCAACAAATTAGAAGTTTGATAGGGTTAATAAAATAGTCTAGAAAAAATTGGGTGCTGACAATTTAGCATTACTTTTTGGTGCTGCCAAGACAATGTTCTTTTTTTTTTTTTGGGTATTGCTGAGACTACATGCTATGAATAATAAAGGAAGAAAATGTTCTATCCAGGATTTGGTGTCCAAGATGGTGTTTGGATGTCAGGGGATGACACGTGGAAGAAAATGGGCAGGAATTTAAAATTTGTCTAACCCCACCTATTTTCTTCTGTATCTTTCCACGAGGTCCAAGAAGCTTGTTAATTGCAGTTTCCCTTGGTGCAACTCACCTCTAATTAGCCTCTTATTACTCAAATTGTATCAAGCAAACAAGTATGAAATAAAGAGAAGAAGAAGATGAAAGAAATTGCTTATTGCATTAATCTTTACAACTTTACATAGGTTGTAATAAAGTCATTACACTTCACTGAAACACAAACTTTACAAGCTATTCTCACCTTGTCATGGCCAGGGTCCTTGAGCTGAAGCTCCTATGCTGTCTTCCTAGGAATTTGCAGAGATTTGATGGACTTGTTGTTTTCCTTGAAGAGAGCTGGATGTGGCGCTTGAACTTGAGGTGAACATGCTTAGGCCTTGACTTATGAGTGTCTTAGCATGGCCCAAACTCATGAATAATATACTTATGGATGTAGCCTGACCCACGAACCTATGAATCCAGTTGCGACTTATGGAAGGTTTTGACCTGAAGAGGGAGCAAGAAAGGGGTTTCGGAGAGCTTCATTTTTTTGGGATGTTTCAATGGATCTCAACTGTTGTTTTAGGTCTTTCTTCCATGCCTCCTTTATTTTGATCAGATGCATTGGTTTGGAGAATTCTTAAGCATTAATTATAATAGTCAGCAACTCTTTTTCTACATATTGAATCTTTTCTCTTATTTCCAACATAAGCCAAGTCTAGTGAGAGGATAAGTTCTTTGTCACTATATGTTGGGAGAGTTCAAGGTCTTTCAAGGTAGGAAGATAATCAATATTATTAGAGAAAAAGGGACTAAACATGTAGCAACCTGGGGGTGATTTGTTGTAGACCAAATGAGGATTTACAATGGATAGTTTAACTTGGATGAAGAAGTAGACATGGATATAGAGCTTGGAGTTAAAGAAGAGAAAAACGATCTGAGTATTTTGTGATGGATTTTTCAAGATTTCTTGGTTTGGGGGTCAAATCATCTCCAATCGGACGGAAATATTTTTATGTCAAAATTAATCAACAGCTCATATATGCCCGACAAAGGGTGTCTTGATAAATGTGCTTGGACAATCTTGACAAACATAGAACAAGCACCTTAATGTATTTTATTATGGGTTTGAATCATCATCTGTTGAAGAGCTATAATGCCAATACCAATCAGCTCATGACACAATGTCTGACAAAGGGTGTTTTAATAAATACATACCGATCAAAGGAGGGTGGTATAGTGAATGCAAAGTAAATAAATACTTGTGTCTTTATCAAAATACCATTTATTAGTCATCGGGTTTCACATGTTGGATAGTTATTGGCATGATTCGAACCCTACACAAATACCTTCAGTTCAGCTATAGATGATCAAACACGTTGGTTGGATAAGTTCAAATCATTTCCTGTCTGACTGAGATATCACACCAATATCAATCAAGCATGCAACACAATGCCTAACGAAGGGTTTTTGGGAAATTGTATAGGTATTTATCTATTAGGTACTCACTATAACACCCCATTTTTACTCATGTACTTACCAAGCATTGTGTCATGCATTATTAATATACTACTGTGATATCTCTCTGGTGAGACTGGCGATGATTCCAACTCTGGTTGGATAAGCATACCTTCAACCATTGACATACCAAAGTTAGTTCAGAGGTTTCCACAAAGGTGGCGGAGAGGACCTTTCAAGCGTTACCATTAGGGCTGCACGCAGGATTGGTTCAGACCAACCTGGCCTGGCCCTCAATGGAGTGCCGGGCTTGAGTTTAAGCACAATCTTCAGCTCAGGGTAATTTTTGTCTGGCCTAAGGCCCAAGGCCCGTGACATATTCAATCTTAAGTTTTATGTAATGAACTAATGGGCCTCGGAACAGCCCAGGGCCCAAGACGAGAGCCTCAAATCAAATTGTGCCACGCTTTAGGCCTTGACTTATGAGTGTCTTAGCATGGCCCGAACTCATGAACAATATACTGCACCGGGCCCCCTGGTCCCATGCACAACCCTATTACAATAATGGACCCAGATAACCCTAAAAAATTACAGGTTTCCAGTCAAAAGAGTATCCTGGACTTGGGGTTATTGAACCTATACCAAGGTTGGGGTCTATAGTTGGAGGAGCAAATCTTTTGTGACCTGAATTGCTGTGCTCAATGTGTGACCACACCACACCACAGGTTGACATGTGGTTTGTGTATGGACAAAAGTGTCAAAAAGGTGCTCAATTAAAACATCACGTGTCCAAAAAGAAGCACTAAATGCAAAACACATCACGTGTCAGTCTGTGATGCTGGTCATATATACATTGGTCACACCAATTTTCGTCACATATAATTTTTTCCCATAATTGGGATTGATCCCACATAAAAGTTACATAAACTAAAAAATTCAATTTCGTCAAATGATTTTTAACTATCTAATCTATTCATTATTTATAAAAGCTTTCAGAAGTTCTATCAAAAATTTCTTGATCATTCAAAAATAAGGAAAAAAATTAGGTGAGAATGAATTTCATGAGAACCGTGAAAACGGTACCAGGGTGCAGACACATCAGCACCAAAAAGTGATAAGCACCCCCCAAAAAGTGTAATTCACTTTTCAGTGCTGATGTGTCAGCCTCCCTGGCGCTGTTTTCACAATTCTCATGTAATTCATTTGCACACAATCCAAGCCCTTCAAATAAATAAAGAAAAAAAAAATGCATGGCTGGAATCGCCATTCAAATAATTAAAGGGTCTTAGGAGTAACCATAAATGAGAAGAATCAAAAATAGATTACCATCATCCATTTTATAGTACTTTTCCCCTTTATCTCCCATGCAGAACTCTTATCTCTGGAATCTTAATACAAAATCCACTTATTGATATAAAAGTAATTTGCTAGGTCTTGTAAATAACGGTCGAAAGTTTCGTATTTGATGAACTGTTTTAAAATGTACATTTCTACTATTGAATAACCCCAAAACATACTAACTAGATAATACTTGAAATGATCTCTAATATCGACTTCAAACACTTATGAGATTTCCAAATTGCGTTTCTTTATTACAACACGATTTTTTTTTTCCATTGACAAATTATGGAACTATTACAATAGTTATAAGTTATTAACAACAACAACTAGCTCTTGGAAGCATAACAATTACAATGGAAACAAAGACAAACAATTCTTCTAGCACTTATAAGCACTTTTGAGAAGTGTTGAGAAGTTTTAAAATGTTTTGAAGATCCATCACAAGCTCAAGTCTTCAAGTAAATGTTGCTCTCAATATCCAGGCAAGCTCTATTTCACTCCTCTGAAAGTCTATAAGTTCATCTCTCTTCCAAAAGAGGAAAGCAAGTCTATTACACCTCTGCGATCTCTCCAAGGAAGACACCAGAAACTTAATGACAAACCAGGTTATGACTAGGTAAACTTGCCGGTGTTTGAGCAGTAAAGTTGTATTCATATTCATTAAATAAAATGTTTATTATCTTCTCTTTTTCCCCTTTTTTTCTTTAAATTTATGCAACTTTTTCTTTATAATACAAGTTAAGAAACTTAAGGTCAATCAGAGGTTTACTGTGTTGAACAACAGTAAATAACAAGTCTCTTAAGCTTGGAGTATTAGTCCCCACTTATAAAAAAATAATAAACTAGCCCCTAAATGGCTAAGTAATTTGTTCAATGAATTTCGCCTTATAAAATGGCTCAAAATTTGATGTTACAAATTTCTGGCACGCCCGGTGGGACTAATCTTTCCTCTCATCTCTCTTTAAGTTTCATTGTATTAATGGGTGTTTCCTTCTTTCATAGGTACCTCAATGCAGTTGCAACCGTGGGACTCTCAATCGGTTCACCACAAGGGCATTTGGCCACATTGAAAACATGGGTTGAGGCTTTAGTCTCCCCACAACCATCTATTCATATGATTGGGGCCTTGGTCTCCCAAAAGATATCTATGGTTGAGGCTTCGGTCTCCGAACAGAGGGTTGAGGCTTTGATCTCCCAAAAGACATCTGTGGTTGAGGCTTTGGTCTCCCAACAAAGGGTTGGGGCTTTGATCTCCTAAAAAAGATCTATGGTTGAGACTTTGGTCTCCCAACAAAAGGTTGAGGCTCCGATTTCCCTGACATCATTAGGGGTTGAGGCTTCAGTCTCCTCCCTTGTGGCTGTAGTAATGTCTATATGTATTAAAGATGGCATGTCCACAAGTATGGGAAAACTCGGTTTGACACCAACTAAACCAAGGGGCTAAGCTCCCCAAATCACCTTGAATAACTTAAAGAAATAGTGGATACATAAGTCTAATCCAAATCCCCACATAAAGGTCATTGAAACCCCAAAAAAAATTCAAGTTGCTGATTCGGTGAAGTCCCAAATTTCCATTCGCCACTATTAAACTACACAAATGAACATAGACATTCACATTCGCCGAGCTTGAAACCCATAGGTGAAATTAAAGTAGTTAATTCGTGGTGAAATATTCCTCATTATAGACGATTGTATGTGTGGAAGGGGAGACAATTCTGGAATCTTAAGTCTGAGACTAATCTTCAAGAAATGGACCCTAATTGCCAAAAGAAAACAAAAGTCAATGACCTCTGTTGGCCCATGAACCCTCTGTTGTAGATGTGTCCCGTGAATGAATATGATGTTTTCAATTCGTCCATGAATGTGCGTTAGTGAAAACAACGACATTCACGCGATATCATGACCGTGATTGAACAAATGAGTTCCACATTCGTGCACAACTAGCATAAGGAAAAGTCTTATTTTTAAAAATTTATAGGTGCGAATGAAAATCCCCATTCGCCGCCAGAAAGCCAGAATCTGACTACAGTACACATAACAGTCACAGGAGTTACCATTATGCTGAGGGTCAAGCAGAGGAACATGTTGCCAACCAGAATGGGGCATTCAGACCACCTAGGCTTAAAACAAGCTCACGTAATAAGAAAAAGAAATCTAAAGCAAGGACTACTGAAGGCCATACCTTGCTAGAGGAACAACAATTGGGTAATATAACCACCAAAATCCCATATGTGTGTTGCAACTAACAACATGCTCAAGCTAGTGTGGAATTTGAAATTCAATGCTTTTGACCAGGTTCAAAACCCTAAGGGGGCTCGAGGAAAGTAAACCATTAAAAAGAAGAAGGATATTATCCCTTGAGGAAAAGCAAAAAAGAAACATTGCCTAGAGAAAAAGGTTTAAAGCACGTAAACTCTTTTAT
>JAOXJP010034530.1:0-16677 GCA_025762735.1 Platanus orientalis | reverse complement strand
TCCACGGACCAGGAGAAGGGAAAGGAGACCCTATGGGGGTAAATGTCTGGAGGAGGAAGGTATGCGTTTCCTACAGTGAATGGGAGACCCAAAGATGCCTCAGCCTCAGTTAGGGGCCCGAAATCTCTTGTAGGGGCGGGGGGGGGGGGGAGTGGGTGGGTACGGAGCAGAGTTACGAAACCTTGAATGCTTACAAGCTGATCTCTTTTGCATTTGCAATGGTGAACTGGGATTGACCGCAGGAAAGGGAGCTGTCTGTAGAGAGTGACAAAGTAGGGAGGGTGCTATTGGTGGATAAAGAAAAGGCGGAGAGGAGGAAGAGACAGATGCAGGAGTGTTTGGTGGCTCGCGTAGAAGGAGAGGTGTATTCTATCTAGGATCTAGCCCTCAAGGGGGAAAAACATGTGGCAGGTGTCAAGCGAGGTTCAAGTTAAACGTCTCCCTAATGAGACATTCCTCTTTATTCTTCCATCAGCGGCGGAGGTGGGGAGGGTGCTAAAGGAAAGGTGCAAAGACTAGAGTAGTCTCCATTTGTTTATTGATGTCTGGCATCCTAGGGCAGGATGTGAGGGTTTTGGGCTGAAAGAGGAAGGGAAATGGATCCGAGTTTTCGGTATCCCGGCTCACCTGTGGGGAACTTCATTTTTCTGGGCTATTAGTAATGTCTATGGGCGCTTCATCTGCTCTGATTCGACCAGCAATGATTCCCTGGAGTGGGTACGTCTGCTTGTGAGCGGAAATTGCCAGGTTCAAAAGACGGTGGTGGTGAATGATGGAGCCCAATCTTTTGAGATGGTTATATGAGAGGAGAAACTCTCGAAAATGGAACTAATTCAAGGCATCTCAATGATTCTAGGGCACCGAAGCACGGCACGTTCGACGATTTTCTCCCAGAGTAGACAAGTCAAACCGAAGAACATTGAGTCTCAGTGCCTCGAAGGCGAGCAACACTTCCATCGTCCGACCACCTGAGGGAGAGGCTACGTGGCCACGAATAGGAGGAGAGGGGATGGGGACAAGCCAACAAGGTCTCTGAGCGAAGGACTGGGGCAGCAAATTGGAAGTTAGTAGGACGAAGAGGTGGGAGGGGTCGTGGGCGGAGTAAGGCTAAAAACAAATTAGAAGATTCATTTTGGGAGGCCAACATCTTCGAGAGGGGGATCCAGCGTTAGTCCATGAAGCAGGGTTGTCGGGTGTTCGGGTCACCCCGCTCCAAAATGTCGTAGATAAGGCAGACTTTCCAGTTCAGGTGGCCCATTTGAGGCAAGGGAAGGTCTAGACCCAATCCAGGGATTCTCGTTAGAAAGTTCATGTTCCCATGCCTGGCCCTGGGGCAAGGCCTCAACCTAACCTAGCGAGGGGTAAAATGGTCAATAATGAAAATAAATTGTCAATTCCATAGATTGGAAAATACATGGAGTGGTAGATTAAGCATGGCATGAGCGTATTACAAATATTAGTCATGTCTGTAATCTATAGACCTTGTGTCCAAACAATGAAGACATACTCAAAGGACTTGAAGCCACAAGGATGGATGCCCCTCAAGATTGTCAAGGTCCAAGACTTGAAGATTCAAGCCTCTACAAGTTCAAGGAAGGTATATGAAGGTAAACATGAGGTTAGATATAGGTATAAGACCTAAAGAATCCTTGTGAAGATCAGTGAACCAACCCATGCCTTATGCATAAGACCCATAGTTATTAGGAATCACTTTAAGGTAAAATGGTTGAAAAACAGGGGAATCAGATCGATCCGAGGGGGGTCAGATCAATCCAAACTTACTGGATCAATCCGCCACTTAGCAGATTGATCCGATGTCCATTGGAGCCATCTGATGGGCTTATCAAATTGATCCAAGGTTGCTCTGGTGCTCAGTTTTGTAACTGACTGCACCATGGAAACTTCTAACCTCATGGATATTCTTTGGTGCTTACCACTCAACTATAGCCTTGACCTTGCAAGGCTAGCGGACATCCCTTTAAATGACGCTACAAACCCTAAGAAGATGACCTACGAGGTTAAGAAACCATATTGCTTTAGGTTTGCATTCAGTTTCTCCTTTCTCAAGAGATCACACACCATTCTCAGGTGTTCTAGATGTTCTTTAGTAGTACTATAGATCAAAATATCATCGAAGTATACGACCAAGAACTTCCCTATGAATGGCCTTAGAACTTTAAGTCATGATCCTCATGAACGTGCTAAGATCATTAGGTAGTTCAAAAGGCATGACCAGCCACTTATACAGCTCATCCTTTGTCTTGAAGGCGGCGTTCTACTCATCTCTAGGTTGTATGCGAATCTGATGGTAACCACTCTTAAGATCTATCTTGGAAAAGATAGTGGCACCAACCCTCATGTCTAACATATCATCTAACTGTGGGATAGAAAACCTGTATCGTACTGTGATCCTATTAATCGCCCTATTATCCACACACATACACCATAACCTATCTTTCTTGGGTGTGAGGAGTGCAGAGACAACACCTGGGCCCATGCTCCCCAAAATGAATCCCTTACAAAGTAGATAATCTATTTGCCTTTTCAGTTCAGCATTTTTAGCCGAATTCATTTTATAGTGAGGTAGGCTAGGAAGCATAGCTCCTAGGACTAAATCAATCGCATGTTGTATGTCACGCATAAGCAGAAGATCATTAGGTAAATCCTTAGGGAACATATCATTAAACTTCTTTAAAATAGTCTCTACCTCTGGAAAGTACTCAACAGAAGAGTCAAGAGATGCTTCTTTGGCTACCATAACAAACACCAAACCTTCATCCTTGATCTCTTGCTCGATCTCTTTCGAGCCAATGATGTGAAGGGTTTTAGTCATGTTATCCTTAAAGCTCTTGTCCTTACCAGCTTGTTCCTTCACCTCACATCCTTTGGTGCTCTAAGAACCAGGCCCTTAAACTCAAATACATATGTATTGGATCTACTATACAATGTGACATCTAGGTCATCCAACTAGGGCCTTCCCAGTATGATGTGTCCAACCTCTATGGGGATCACATCACACCAATATGGTGTCCTTGTGAAAATTCAACTCTATAGGAACTTACCTTAGGAATACTAGGATAGAAGTTGTATTAACCCATTCAACTTTGTAAGGGCAAGAATGTGGTACTGGTGAAAGTCCTAACCTATTTAAAGTAGTAGTAGATACCACATTGGTGCAGCTTCCACTATCCACAATAACCTTACAGGTCTTTTCACCAGACTTGGCATAAGTATAGCAGATACTAGACCAACGCTAATCACCATCCTCTTGCTTGGGTTAAGTGAGAGCACACCTCATCACCCATAATGAGACATTGTTAGAGGAAGAGTAGGCATCAACCTCAACCAATTAGGCTAAATGTCCATCTTCACCCTATACCTCATTGTCCTCACTAGAGTCCCATATCCTAGACAATTCTCAGGGTCCTCTTGATTCTTCTCATCATGAGGCTCATGACTATCCTTCACTGTGTCCTTTATGTAAAGATTGTTCCTCTTAGTTGGACATTGAGCTCCTATGTGGGACACAACCTCCGCATCTAAGACATCCACCAAATGTAGGTGGCTTGAGAGGCTCTCTAGCAACTCCTTTGCCATTAACTTGCTATGGGATAGGCCTTGGATTGCTAGATGATCCACGCTGAAATTGTCCTCCAGACTGAGGTTTACTTGAAGGTACACCAAGTCTAATGTCAGATCTACGGCTCTCAAAAGGATGCGAAGCCTAGAATTTCAAGTAAAACTCTAATTTGTGAACTCGCTTGTAGGATTATTCTAAGTCAGTTATATGATCATGTAGCAACTCCCTCTAAAACTCATGTTGGAGTCCTAACTTAAACCTACTCAGCATGACAGTTGGATCCTCAATAATCTTGTTCCTCAATATAAACACCTTAAAGTGGTTGATGTACTTCGTGATAGACAAATTATCTTGTTTTACCGAGTTTCGATGATCTACTAACCCTGAATGGTAGGATAGAGGAACATACTAGTCTCTCAACCGTTCCTTCATGTCATCCCAACTATCAACTGGACCTTGGCGCTTTAAGCGCCTTTGTTGTTCCATATTATTCCAGTGAAATCTTGGCAAACCTGATTTTGTGCTCATTTTACATGTGGTACCACTCAAAATAGGAATCCATAGCTGAAAGCCATTCAAGGAAGCCTTTAGGATCTATTTTTCCATCAAATTAAGGTGCTTCTACTTTCACAAACCTCATGGCCACATTATAGTCACCTTGTTATACTTTAGTTAGTGGAGGGGTATTTCTTACTCTGTGGGATCCTTTAGAAGTCTCACCTTCATCTGAACCTTTCATCCTAAAGTTCTCACTCATCCACTAATTTGTGCTATGCACCTCTACACTTATGGTTCTCATTTCATCTCTCAGTTGACGCATCTCTTGGGTCAATTATTTGATAGCTACTTGCCAATACGGTTGGTTTTCAACCATCTTTGGATGATAGTCAACCTCGGACCTTGTGGGCATGCACTAATACAACTAAATGGGTGTACTAACTACCTAAGAAGTGATGGGAGTTTGTAAAGGTACGATTAAACAGTAATCAGCCACCTAAAGAACTCTATATGATGCTCAGGATGTGATATGCAAGTCAAAAACAGCACCTATGCACGGTCATGCAATGCTCAACTAAACGAGTGAGTGTGTGGGAAGACACCTAGATGCCTAGGGTGGATAGGACTACACCTAGATGAAACCTTGCTTGGATACCAAACTTGATGTAGTATGCATGTCAAATGGAATATGCAAGAGATCCACAAGTAAAGTAAACTAAAACAAGTCAACTCTAAACTAGATTCCTATTCTTATCAAATGCTTGAAAGTAACAAAGAAAGAAACTAAGTGATAAAAATAGTCGGCCTAACAAGAACAAAGCATATAAAATAATGAAAAAACTAGTTCCTAAACATTTAGATTATCAACTACTTTAACTTAGAGAATTAACTAACAATGCAATGTATAAAAATTTACTAAAAAGATCTAGGACATAGGCTATGAATGCAGGGATAATGGGTCGGCAGCAAGTAACAAAGACATAAAAGTGTTTAGTGATGATGTAAAAAGTGGTATTCAAGCAAGGAATTAAGTAAAGGGTGATGTTTAGCTCACTTGGGGACAGATAACAGGTGTTGCCAACAACTAAGCAGTAGTTAAGTGATTAAATAAGGCAATGTGAGGAGACATATATACCTTAGAAGGAAATCACCAACCTTTACTTGGGATTTGGGAAATCACTAACCCAAGTCTCTAGCTAGGCATGAAAGAGAGAAATTTTCTTCAGCCGCGTAAAGAGCAAGAGAGCTTTCAAACTTTTTGCTTTGTACTCAATAGGGTGATTGACCATGAGCCCCCCTCTTTTTTTATAAAATTTAAAATAGGGTTTTTCCTCTTGTTTACATGAAAATAGAAACAAAAACAAAATAGCAATCTCTAAAAAAAGTCCCTCTCTAATCAATCGACCAAGCCAAACTGGCTGATTTGGTCACATGCCCATTATACACAATATAAAAAAACCAAATACCAAATAAGTCCCTAATCTACTAGACATAAAAATATGTCTATAAAATTGAAATAAAACTCAAAACAAACTGAAACAAAATACAAATAAGTGTCATCCACGTGTCCTCAAGTAAAGGAGTCCACGAGTGGACCCACAATCAAGGAAAAAGTGGGCCCCCACATGCCTCCGAAATAGAAAATAGCTCAGAACTCCTCCAACCCAAACCCGGATCGAAGCAACAAACTCTAGATGCCTCCTAATCCATGTATATGTTCACTAGAACCCTCCTCCTATGCTGGTACACTCTAAGGATGCCACTTGGCACGATGTCCTCATCAAAGAATCGTCATCTATTAGAGATTACTCATGCTATGTTATTCACTATGCATGTTCTCAAGGTTTTTTGGGAAAATGCTCTTCAGACTGCTGCCTACCTTATGAATCGTATGCTCTCACAAATTCTTGGTTTTGGTCTCCCCTCTCTCATCTTTCAGGCCCTGCTCTTGGTTCCTCTCTTCCTCCCAAGGTTTTTGGGTGCATTAGCTATGTCCATGTCCCAAAGAAAAAAAAGTTCTAAACCCATCTGTTAAAAATCATCAACGAATTATCTCCTTTGTGGCAAAGATTGAGGAAGCTGAAAATCCCCTCCAAAGTCGTTTTCTTCATCTAGACAGCTTGTAGAGAGAGACTGCCAACTATGGACTTTCTTAAAAAAACATGGCATGGTCTTGCCTAATGCTTGCCTCCAATGCCTTAAGGCTAAAGAGTCTGTTAATCATATTCTCATCCATTGCTCTTTCTCTCATGAAGTGTTGTCCTTGGTGCTTAGAGATGTGGGTAATGCTTGGATTTTATCTATCAGATATAGGGGAGCTTATGATGGCTTGAAACATTAACAAGATTCCAACGAAATCTATGATGCTTTGGAATTTAGTGTGCCCAGCAGTTTGCTGGTTCATTTGGCTTGAACAGAATCAAAGGGTTTTTGAAAACTAAGGGGAGCCAGCTCTTAATAAGCGAAGGACCTTTTTTAGCTTCTGGGGATTGAATTGTAAAGGGCTGGAGAATATACCTATCTAGAAACTAAAAAGGAGTAAGGAAATTTATTCAAAGCTTAGTCCTCTTTGTAAGTTTGTTGGCTTCCTTCTCTTGGGGATGCCTCATCCCCTATTTCTAAAAAAATTTTCTTTTATCAAAGTAAAATCATCAACTGAAGCAATGAAATAACCTATGTAAAGTACTATGTTAACACTACCATCAAGCACTAACTACTTCTACCTGTCCCTAAGCATTTTCTTTATCTCTTTCCTTGGAGTAGCCCAGTTGGATTCTTATAAGCCTTTGGAAAACAATATATAATAGTAGTATGAAAGAGACATCCAACACATAAGTCATTAGAAGTAACACAATTTCAAACTAATCAAAAGTTGAATGGTAGAGCAGTTACATCATGGAACTCAATATTTCCCCCAAAATATAAAATGCCAAGAAGTCTATCAAGTAACCAAGGAAAAATTAAAGAACAAACCTGAAACTCGATTGGCGTTGTTGTCTTCCCTGTCATAGACACTTCATCACACTGCAAAAAAAAAAACAAATAGACTATCACAATAATACTAATATAGGAGATAATGGACAAAAATTCAACTACTACAGAAAAACTATACTGGAACAGTTTAACAGTAGTTACAATATTTAAAACCTTTGTTATAAAAAGTACCACCTAATTTTATAGTGGAACCAACTCACCCAGGGGTTGGTATTTTTCCATTCTCATTTTTTTCCCCAATAATTCCATTCTCATTTTATGATACTACTTGTTCTGGAAAAAAAAATTATGTCCATATTTCCCACATGACATTGGATTTTCAAATCAGATATGCGGATATAAATTGGCTAGGGGGTAGAAAACCTGAATATATGGAAAATAAATGTCCTTCAGCCTGCATTGAAGTTGTAATGTGTCCAAGCGTCTTATCTTTGGCTCAAAAATTTCAACCTGCCACACACACAGATGCATACAATAACATACCAAGATGGAGGGTCACGTTCAAATTTATAAATAATTACAAGTATCTCACACAAGCTTCAATATTAAATAATAAAAAAGGAAAGATTGAAAGCACACCAGAAGAATTTAGTTAATATACTCCTTTCAAAGCAATAAGTTTCAGAAACATATAACCTAAACATGGTTATAAACCAAACGAACATTCCAAGTACTTGGGGGCAAGAATCACTTTTATCAAAGCAGTAATGATGCAGCATAATAACTTTGACACCAATATCAATGCAGGACAAAGCGAGAAAAATCTTGAAACAATTAGATTGCTTACAATCTTTCGAAGAATATCAATTTTTCTTTATGGATCACCAAGGCAATCTATTTGCTAACTTTTAACACGTGACGCTAGAAAAGGCTATGATCAGGTTCTTCAATAGATAATCTGTAATAAAAAGAAAATATCAAAAAAAGAATAGAGAAAGAGAGAAAAATACCAATGGAGTCACACCAATGACCTCCTATGAGTCCCACCTAGGGTTGAAAGCATCACACCTTTAAGATTCTAGAGTCACACTAGAGAACTAAGCAACTATAGCCTTGAATTCATAAGTAATGATCATTCTTCACTAAAAAACTGTAGGTTACAAGCATGTATATAGACTTTTCATGCAAATCCTTCCAAATCACACTCTAACTACACTTCCTAAAAATATAACTTCTAAATTAACTAAATCCCATCACCAAGTGATACCCTACTAGTATATTGGCCTTAACTTTCCCAAATCACAGCGGATTCTCAAGATCTTGGCCTTGTTGAAAAGGTAATTGAATAACCTTTCAAATGACACCAAAATCATCCCAAACAGAAAAGTTTTCACCTTCCAAAATGGGGCCTAAAGAAAAGTGACGTGAATAGTTCTTTCACTTTCTTTCAAATTAAATAAAACTTAATCTATTTGGAAATAAATTAAAACCCTTAAACAGAATAACAAGAAACTAACCTAGATTAACCTAAAATTGACCAAATAAAAAAATTATCTTATAAAAATTTTAAACCCAAAATACCGTTTGTGTAACCCATCAAATCTGAATGTAGGATCTTTCTTGTTCCGCATCATTCTTCACAGCTTCGAAAAAACTTGTACTCAAGTTTTGTAGTGGGAAAGGATCAGCAACTCGAAGTAGCTCAAACCATGTCTTTATAAGCATCTTGTCTCATAAGGATCAGGGAGTGGAAAGACTTTATAGTACACCTCATATGTCTTCTGCTTAGACTCACGAATTGGTAATGGAATCATAATGGGCTTTAAGTCTCCACATGTTTACACTTGATCTTCCACCTCAAGCATATCAAAAACTGGAGTAACAATGTCAACAAACACTACGGGCTCATGAACTAGAGTGGCTATCAAAAAAAGTTGAGTCTTTTCCTAGACTTGGACTTGATTCTCATTAGATGGCTGGTCAAGAACTTGGGCAGCAATAATACATGGGTCAACAACTACCATGGCCTTATCTATCTTACTCAAAATATCAGTGTGAGTTTGCTTAACATTCCCCATATCAAGATGCTCATTAAACATCTCCTATTCGAACAAGGTTCAATCTTTAGGTGCACTAGATTCTTTTCTTAGGTTCTTCCCTAATTGTATTAGTGCTCTTTTCAGTCTTCTTATCTATGGAATCTTAAACACTTCTAGTTACAACTAATGGCATCATCTTAACAAGCTTGAGTCGGAGACGATACCTTACAACAAGGTTATATAGTCTCAACACTTGGGTCTCCTTATTAAAAGTAACTTTCCTCTCCTCAATCCATCGTTTACCTAAATACATCAATTTAAAGAAAATCACACACTAGGCATTCAACACCATAGTAATAGTCTCTTTCGCAGTGGAATTGAATATCAACAACACAGTCTATAACATATCTACAATATCTTTGATTTTTCGGATCTTGTAAAAGCTCTTAAATAAAAGATGTAAAAATAAGGTTATGATCAATCCAACAACTAATCGCTATCTTCGTTGTCTTCCCGGAAGAAAAACGAACGCAATGTTTGCTAAAAGAACCATCTCATCATTTCAAGGATTCCTTAAATTTCAAAGTTTAGTCCTTTCCAAAAATTTCAGGATTTAGGCCACTTTCCAAAATTTCCAGGTTTAGGATCCTATCCAAAACCCTGGCTGAAAATAGTCTTTTAAAATTTCTCCTCTTAACATCCGAAGGAACAGAAAATATAACCCACCAATGATCTCAAGAATTCAACTGGATTGGATCCAACTGATAACCTAGTTGAAGAATAGTCCTCACAATATCATAGGAACCCCACTGCAATGAAACCAAATGGAAACCTAGCTCTGATACCAAAATTGATGCAGGATAATAAACACAAAAATTGATATAGGATAAAATGAGAAAATTCTTGAAATGATTAGATTGCATGCAATCTATCGAAGATTATCAAATTTTCTTTATCTTCCGCCTTTCTTAATATTGCACTTAACCCATCTGCCACCAAGGAAAATAGGAAAAGGGACATAGGCTCTCCCTGTCTCAATCCCCTAAAGGATTGAAAAAGCATTTTGACATGCCATTCACCAAGATTGAAAATTTTGGACCCTTCACACATCCTTCCATCCATCGAATCCACCTCTCCCAAAGCCTTTAATTCTCAAAACCAAGAACAAATAATCCCAATCCACACAGTTATATGTCTTCATATCAAGTTTGCACACCACACCTCTCTCTCAATTCTCTCCTCCAATCAACACATTCATTAGCGATCAAAATACTATTGGTGATTTGATGACCTTGAATGAAGGCACTTTGAGTTGTCAAAACCACTTTAGCCATCACCATGTGCAGCCTCAAGGACAACACCATAAAGATTATCTTATACAAGTTGTTAATCAAAATAATTGGTCGAAACTCATCCAAAACCCTAGCACCCTCATTCTTAGAAATCAACGCAAAAAAGGTAGAACACATGTCTTTATTCATTGTGCCACTTTTATAAAACTCCCCTATACCTTCATAATGTCTTCTTTTATGATTTCCCAACATTTTTGATAGAATAATATAGTAAAACCATCCGAACCAGGAGCTTTCACACCATCCATCCCAAATATAGCCTCTTTTACTTCCTCCTCCCCAAACAACTTATATAAGCCCTCAACCAACTCTAGAGAAAGATAATAGTTAAATAGCTTTGCTATGATAGGCCATCAAACATTTCCTTTTTTGTAGAGGTTGGAATAATAGTTGATGGCTGCATTCACAACGTCTTCAAAGTTCACCACCTCATCCCCATCCACTATTAGGCTTGAAATCAGATTTTTTTTCTATTCCTCCCATGAGCCAGCTTGTGGAAAAAACTCGTGTTTCATCCCCTTCTAGAAACCATTTACTCTTAGCCTTTTGGTGCTAAAAATATCTAATCAACTTTAACCACCCACTCAAACTCAATCAGAGCCTCTCTTCTATTAACTACCTACTCCTTCAATCTCCCTCATCATCTTCCGTTCTACTATCAATACTTTTGATTTTAGCCCAAAATCTATTTTTGTTTTCCTATAGGCTCCCAAAAGTCATTCTATTCCATTCTCTAAGCTTCATTTTGACATAACCCAACTTTTTCATAAAACAAAAACCACCCCATCCCCCAATTTCATGCTCCTTCCACTATTTATCAACCAATTCTTTAAACAAAGGGTGAGTTATCCACATATTTTCAAACTAAAAGGTCTAGGGCCAAAACTCTGCATTAAGATATCCATCATAAATTTCATAACTGACCAAGGATCCAATGTCAACTTCGAAAGAGCTTCCTGAAAATAATGAGAGTAAACATGTTCCCAATCACCTTATACCAAAAATCTATCCAATCTACTTAAATAGGAAAATCCTACCCACTTGTCAAGTATATTTTCCATTAGAAGGAGGGCTATCTCAAAGGAAAAGGTGTTCCCAATCACCTTATACCAAAAATCTATCCAATCTACTCAAAACAAGAGAGTCCTGCCCACTTGTCCAAGCATATTTTCCATTAGACAGAGGGTTATCTCGAAGGTTCCTATATCTAACAAACTCCTCTTCTTTACAAATATTTGTAGGGTTCCAAGCACAAAGAATTCCACCCACAGTACCAATTGTTGGGAGGGCACACCACTCTAAAAGATTGGTACCCATTGTCTACTTAACGAGCCTATTTGACATTACCTCTTTCTTAGTCTCTTGAATCACCAAAATGTCATGAGAGCTCTTCAAGATAACCACACGCACTTGCCTCTTTTGTTCTTTTTTTTTTTTTTTTTTTTGAAGCCACCCAACCCTCTCACATTCCAAGTCATAATCTTCATGTTTTAACTTTTGACAAGCACCCCCTTCCCGACCTCTTAGCCTTGTCCTCGCCTTCACTGAAGGTTCCATCATTCATATCCCAAGCCAACTTCTTTAATTCCCTAGCACCTCTCAAAACCTTTTTGTCAGGAGCTCCCTTCTCTCCCTTCATCTATAGATATTTGGATAATTTTTTTAACTATCACTAACTGTGAGCCCCATCTTGTCTATCATCTGGTCCACATCCTCCCCACCACCACAGCCATCCTCATTTCTAAACTCCTCATCACTACTACACTCCTCCTTGTGCTCTAAATTCCCCTCATCCCTTTTTTCAATGTCGTTGACCTCCCCATTTGGCTCATGACAATCCATCATTCCAGCAGAAAGAGGAACAATGTCCTTGCTAGAATCTGAATAACAAGGAACACACAGCGAAGAAATATAAATTTTCAATGGACAATTCAAAGAACAGAAGGTGATGGAGTAAGTTGGACACGACTCGACAATATAGAATTCTACTCCACCCCCTCTTGCAAGCTCCCCCCTACATCTCCAATAGAGGCACACCCAGCAAAAGGATAGTCCATTAACAGAACCCCTACTTCTGTCAAGGCAACAAGTTGTGCTAATCCGTCATCTTCCCTCCCCTCACTAACGTCCTCCTCATGTGACATGTATTTTGTCTCTAAGTTAGTGGGCGATCTCAAGATATTTTTTCTCCATTGGGCCTCGACCTCAATCATTGAGTGCCTTCAAGAGTCGTGAATACAATTCCCTCAATGTGAGGAGTGGCATAAAAAACGTCCCATTCTCCTTCTAACACAATTTCATTGATGCAACTTCCCTGTCCGAACCCTGCTACTTGAGTTTGAGCCCCCCATCCATTCATTGTACTTGGCGTACTCCATTTGCGATGCTTACACCTGTTTTCCAATCTCCCTGTGTTCGATGAGTATCGCTAAACACTTTCGCTACCAAGATTTCTCCAAGTGACCTCAAAAGTTATATCAACTTCTCGTCAAACCCCATAGATGACCCTTCCTGATGCAGGAGTATAACATCCGATACCATGGAAGCGGACGATTGAAGAAGACAAACCGCTTTATCTTCAAGCACGTCCGATCTAAGGCTTTTTATTTTATTTTTGGATAATTAATCTAGGGCTTTCTAATGCCTCTCTCATTTTATCTTTTTTACCCAAGTTTTCCTAGGCCAAAACCAACCCCACGATTCTCATTTTTGACCTCACTCGTCAGCCCAAATCCATTATCCATGGATGTCCAAACCCAGACGGGCCCCCTTCTTCGAATTTCGAATTTGGAAACCCCAACCCTTTCTTCTTTGAAACAAAATACCACTCATGCCCTTCAGAGAACTCGTGTTCTATCTTATCATATGATTGCCCCTCCATCACCGTTGAATCACTCAAGGCTTGATGATGATCGTTTGATCCCTCATCCAGGGTAATAGCGTCATTGCAATTTCCTTGTTCTTCCTCCGTCCTCTAGAAATGGAATCTCAACCTCCACAAGAAGTAGCCAATCCACATTGTGAATCCGCAGTTTAATCAAACAAGGAAAAGAACCCATGCTGCCAAAACCCACCTTCCATCTTATGATAGACATAGTCTCTAGAGCTTCCGTCTTCTTGTCGATAGCTACTTAGCCCCCACAAACACGCCCTATCTCTATGAATACCACCTGAGACCACAGGTGGGGGATAAGCCTTGCACTTTAATCCACCAGCTTCCCTCAACCTCCAAAGGTGGAATTTTAACCTCATCCGGCGACCATGGTTGGAATTGAATCACACCAGATCCAAGGTTTGTCAGTCCTTGACTGAAGATATTTCAGGCTTCACTCTCCGATTGGCAAAGCAAAATGGCCTTATGTACAGGCCACCCCATCTGGTTGAGTTCAGAGTAGGTAGAGAATCCAAAATGACCATCTTTCACCTTCAACCAGATAGCCTTCCAATCAATTTAAGTTCCCCAAACCTCTACGGCAACTCCCCCAGACCCTTCACTGAACAGGACGATGATGGGAAACCTGTATTTACCACATAAACCACCTTCTGATCCCTTGGAGGGGGCAATATTCTGCATTTAGCACCGCACTTCTGCTAAAGAACCACTGCAAAGTTCTCCCACTTTGAAAAATCTATGTCAGCAGGAACCACAATGACCATATTCCTCTACTCCGACCTCCATTCTGTCACACGGATGAACCAGCCCCAATCATTTGAACCCCTCGTAAAGAAAATCGTTGATTCCCGTGATGTAAAGTTTCACGAAAAGAAATGTCTCTTCATGCTTCCTTGGCTTTGAGCAGAAATGCTATCACCTTCTTGCAGAGACTCGAATTGAACAAGATTACCAAAGATCTGCATATGCACTTCACCAAAGATCACCTTTAAGTCAGGCTGCATATGCATACTGTTCGTCCAGACCAAGTAGCAACTTGCATGTATATTCACTAAAGGACTTAGTGATGCACAGTTTTCATATCTCATAGACAAACTAGAAATGTCTATCCACCGGCTTCACGGGGAGTGTCAAGATATCATGTATTGAGGGAAGTATAGTCAATGGGACATACATGTACACGTATTGTATACCATACCTTTGGAACATGCACAACTTTACCTGCTGGGCCAGAACTTCAACAAGACATAAGAGAGGAATAAAATAAAATATTACCGGCCGCTTATCTCATAGTGTAAATGACAAAGTCACAAACCTTTCAGTTGTAGGAATTCCAATCTTGTAGCAGCAGTTGATACAGATTAATTAAAAAACAATAAACCATAAGACGAGAATGAAAAGCAAGACAACAGAATCCATCCAGAACCAACCAACTGGAGTTATTAGTAGCCCAACCACTAATAGATCTTACAGCATGAACAGTAAGAACAATATGAAGCTAAAAAACTTTATTCATACTTTAACCAGAAAATCAGTCTCTTTGTAATCCATACTTATAGGTACTTTAAATAGAGATATATTACAGTTTTGTCTTTCAAACCAAATACAACAACAACAAACAGCCTTATCCCAACCAAATAAGAAACAAAAATCTTCTAGCTACCAAAAAAAAAACCTACTAAAATAAACAAATACTAAACACCAACTAATAAAGGACTGCACTAGAAACTTGGCAAATCTAATTCCCCTTTAATTTGCTAAACCATAAAATAAAATAAACGAATTAAAAAACACTATTCCCATCACATACTTATACCCCTTCAGCAATTTAGTCATAACTCTCCCAAATCACATCGGATTTATGAGATCCTGGTCTTATTTGAAAAGTAACTAAATAACCTTTCCAGTGGTACCAATATCAAGCCAGTAAGTTTTGACCTATAAAAATTGGTACTAAAAGTGAGTTACGGGATTACAAATTTAAACAAATTAAACCTAATAAATAAAATGCTAAACTCTAAGTGGACCCCACATGATCTTCCATGATCAACTAATTTCTTCATGCTAACCTGGGGGCTCCAGTATCATGCTCCCTCTGAGACAATTTTGCAACTAAAACCAGTTTATTCCATTTCCAGTCTTTATACAAAACAAATTTAAAAAAAAAAAAAAGAAACAATTAAAGAAAAAGAATGCCCAAAATATGACTAACTATAAATGAGCATATACAGAACTTCAAAAATATCGTAAAAGAGTTCAGAGGGAATACAACAAATGATACCTTCGTAAAGCTTCCATGAGGTGATTCCCTAAATTCATCTTCTGAAGGATCCCTTAATCCACCATCAGTCTACAATAAAATAATACATATGACACAGTGCAGAACAAAATGTCACTTAAAGAAAACTGACAGAGAGGCAGAAATCTCCACCATCAGTCTACAATAAAATAATACAGATGACACAGCATAGAATCTAATGTGCCACTTAAAGAGAACTGACAAGGATGCTGAAATCACAACTAATGAACAAGGAAAAGAGGAGATCTAAGAGAAGGAAGCATCCTATTTTTCACTACAGTCAACAACTCGGAACAGTTGATACCCGCCAAGTCTGTTCCGAACCAGAACCGCTGAGTAAAGCCTCTCTCTCAAGATGTAAAGTATAGACTTTCTTCGACTCTTTTGTCTTAGAAGAAACTAAAGCATACCTGTAACATATCAATAAGACAGGTCATAATATGAATTGAATCTGACTGGTACTCTCTCAAGCTTTCTTCCTTTTCTTTTTTTTTTTTTTTTTTTTTTTTGGGTATGCTCAAACATAAGTTAATAGAACAATGTCAACAACTAATCACAATAGCCATACCTCCCTAAGTGCATGGATGCAATAGGTCCTCCATAACCAAACATCCCAAAAAAAGGCTGCATTGTAACCGAAGTAGAGTTTTTAGCATAACATAACACATAGCAGACACACAAATGGTTTTGCAAAAGAAAGAAAATATCAGTCTGGCCAAAAACATATAGATGATATACTACGTAAAAATAAAAATAAACAAATAAATAAATCTAAGACTTGCATCTCCAAAATTCATTAAAAAAATCTGAATTAAAGTTTTCGACATGACACATAGGACTTCAATCAAAAGAAACAAGAAAAAACAAACATCACGGCCAGTATAGTAGCTTCAATTGAATGATTTCAGAGGTTCTTGATTTCATGAAAGCTACAACAACAACAACAAGGCCTTGTCCCAACTAATTGGAATCGGCTACATGATCCTGTTCCACTATTTCATGACAATGATGGATTTTCAATCTTATCAGCACAAAAAATAAAAGCACACAACATACAACAACAACAACAACAACAACAACAA